>BNST01001228.1:0-56999 GCA_019650275.1 Xylocarpus granatum
ATTTAGGGGCGAGGTACAGAATCAGAAGAGCCGCAGAATAACCCTAAGGAGTACAGGAGACACCAAGAGGGTTATTGGAAGCTTTTCTGGAGGGAAGAGAGAGAGAGAGAGAAGAGGGATGGTTTGTTGTGT
The DNA here is from genome assembly GCA_019650275.1 of Xylocarpus granatum. NCBI lineage: Eukaryota > Viridiplantae > Streptophyta > Magnoliopsida > Sapindales > Meliaceae > Xylocarpus > Xylocarpus granatum. The sequence goes on from BNST01001228.1 coordinate 133, forward strand.
TTTATTTATTTATTTATTTATTTTTATCCTATTTCACTCATCTGAATCCTACAACCTAGCACTATTTTTGATGAATAGTTGTTTACCCTAACATACTAACAACTATTGTACACAATTAATATTTACAAAATACTAAATTTACCAGTGTTGTTTAAAGAACCAACCACCGGAGTTTCTACGGCGTTGGGGAGAAGGAATAAGACAAATAAGGGAGAGTCTCTCAACCTTACTTGAATATGTTGAAATTAAAACTTTACCTGTATGAACTCTGAGAGGCTAGTTTTAAGAGATTGGGAGAGACAAAAATTTTTATGAAAGGATTTGTATATTGGAGCTTCTGCCTTCATCAAACGAATGAAGGGGTTTATATACAACCTAAAAGCTAACCTTGGTTAGGATAACCAGGGTTACTTTATGAAAAAGAAACTCTAGTTACAAAAAGCAAACCTAACTCATGGTTAAATGAAACCATGATTTACAAAAAGAAACTAGGGTTACAATAAAGTAAACTAAATTACAAAAAGTAAAGAATCTTTGATGGCAGCTTTGTCGGGCGGCTTGACTTGGCATACTGGAGGCTTTTGTCTTCTAGTCTTCATCTGAGTCCAACATATCATTATCAGAGACAGCTATCTCAGGAAACATTTGATTATCTCCAAAGCTTTTAATATTTAAATGGGCTCTGATGGTGTGAAAGTGGTCTTCGATGCTTGGACTTTCATGGATCTGACCCAGAAAAGGAACATAAATATCAAAATGATGCTGCTTTGAGAAAACCTTCATTATACTGTCTTCCATGTGCATAGTATAATGAAAAGTCCATGTTCTCCTTTTTTGGGTAGATAGAAGCAGATTTCTGAAATGGCTAATATTTTCTTCTGTGGAAGAATTAATTTCTTCAATTAAAATCTGCTCCAATGAGGATTAATTTTTGTGAAGACTGGCCTGGAGAAAGGGAATGCTTCAATCAATATCTCCATTTTTGCTTCCTCAGGATATCCTGTATTATAACTAGCAGGATTGAAGCTATTTGAAGATTTATAAATCCTTCTTTCACTTGATTCCTCTCCCAAATATTCATACAGGACATGTGCTAAACCTCCAAGAAAGTGGTTCAATAAACTTTTTATCTGTAAAGGATTGTAACCACTATTCTTGCTAGGAAAGCCCATTTCAAAAAGTCTTTGTAAGGGATAAAGGACAGATAGATTCTTTCCAATCCTTTAAATGGGTTGTGGCTTTAAAAATAATTAGGCCCTTATCACATATGCAGGCTTCAGGAATATCATGATTTTGGGCCTTATAGTATAGGCTAATAATTCCCATTCCTGGTAGGGATTGCCCATTAATAGCCATATTCTTGAGGAAGTCTTGGGCTCTTATTAATTCATCTCTTTTTTCTTTTAGAACCCAACCAAGAACCTTCTTTTCAGCAGGAGTGTTGAAAATAGGTTCCAATAATTTCTTTTTAGCAAACCTTTCTATATTTTGATTTTGCCAAATCTCTATTTCTCCTTTTTCATTCTTTTCTCTCATTGAGCTCTTTGTTGTATTTTTTCAATTTTCTGATAGAGCTCTTTTATTTTTTCATTTTTTCCACTCATTTTTTTTTGCAAAAAATTTATTTTTTCATTTAAAGTGGAAACTGTTTGAGAATTCATAGAGGAGGCCAAAGAAGATTTAATATATTGTTCTTCTTGATTCTTTAAATCAAGGTAACAACATAAAGCATGAAGAATATCTGGTTTTAATCTTGGGTTAAAATGCCACAGATTATCAACAAGACATTTTTGTTCTGGTTTTAATAGTGTTTTGGCCATGAATGAGAGATTGGTTCCAGTGGGGAACACTTTCAAAGTGTATAGGTCCAAAGAAAAAGGAATTTGGGCTTTGTGGGTTTTGTGAAGTACCTGCCATTGCTGCAAAGAATAAAGAATAAATAATGGGTTAGTGCTACAAATCTTTCTACCATGTCTATATTTCTACTATGCATGAACAATTATGTTGGTGGGCTTAGTGGGCTCCTGACTTACGTCGGTATCCACAACAAAATTGAATTTTGTACAATGCCACCATGCATGAATGATATTAAATTATCATTTCTACTTTCTACATGGAATTATATTTCTACATGCAATCTATTATAGGGCTAGCAGTTTCAATTGTTCTTCAAAGCTATTTTGATTTTCTATATCTTCATTATTATCACATATACTTAGTACATCACTATCATTACTATTTTCACTACCATCTATACTAATTATATCAAATTCATCTTCTAATTCTAATTCTTTATAAACTGTCATTCTTTCTAAATCTCCTTTTTTACTTCTACATTCTTTAGCATAATGACCAAATTGTCCACAAATAAAACATTTACATTTTCTAATAGGAGGTTTTTTACTTTTAAATTTACTAACATGATTTCTTTTCTAGGGTATACCTTTTCTATAATTAGTAGCCTTTCTAAAATATTTCTTTCTTCTATCTTGTTTATATATACCAGGGATATACACATTTTTACAATAATTATAACTTTTTACTTGTCTAGCTACTTCATTAACTATACATTGATTTTTTAAATATTCAAATGTAAAAATAATCCTAGGTGCTATTCCTATCTGAAATGTATTACCATGCTTTTTGATCCATTCTTCTGCTAATATTGTGTTAAAAGGAGGAGGTAATTTTAAAAAATACTTACTACTTAATTGTCCATCTATAAATGCTCTTCCTGTTTTACTTGCTAAATTAAGATATTCATTGCTAAAATCTTTTATTTGAGTCATATTATCTATATGTAATCTTTCTAAATCTTGTAATGCCCTATTTTGCATTTCAGTATTTCCTCTATATTGATCATATCCTAATATCATTTGTCTAATTTGACTAGTTATATTTTCTGTTACATCTGCATTAGCTACTAATACTCTATAAGAACTACTATGGTCTTTCTTCCATGATTGAAAGTATAATTTTGCTACTTCTCCTAATAAGTTTTCTACATAATTTACTTTTTCTTGATTATCTATAAAATTAAAAGTACTTAAATGTAAAACTGTACTAGATTCCCATTTAGCTATAACTTCCTCCCATAACTGGGGGTGATAACTACTTAGTACTAACATACTACCACTATTTGCTAAAGCTGAAGGTAATGTTATTTGTTCATATGGAAATTTCCTACTATATCCTCTACCTTTTATTTCTGGAATACATATCCTATTAGGAGGTTGACTATCTGCTCCCGAAAAGTTCTAGTTGGTTGTATTTCTATTTGAGGTATTTCTGGACTATTTACTACTCCAGATGATGTACTTGCTAATATTCTATCTTCTATATAATTATCATATTTAGGAGTATTTATTTCTTCTAAGGGGTAATATATATTCTTCTGTATTTATACCATTTCTAAGTATTTCTAATAAATCTACATCTTCTTCTGTCATTAGTTTATTTTCTACCTTTCTCTTCATTTATTTCTATAGTTTTCTTTACTTATGATTCCTATTCCTTTTTTGTCTTTTCCGTTCATATCTTTTATTTTTATTTCCTACTTTTGGATAATCATCTCCATATACCATATCTATATATAAACTACAGTCATCTAAATCTGGAATTTCTAGGAAATCTACTGTCCAATCATATTCTGGATACTTACTATATAATTCTCTTATTTTTTGTGTTTCTGTCATTTTATAATCTAGGTGCTACAATACTATGTCTTAACCAATTTTCTATTGTTTTTAATAATGTTAATCTTACTTCTATTCTGTATCTGAACATATTATTTATTGGTATTCCTGCTAATCTTTCCTCTAATCTTATATTATTATTTCCATCTCTATCCTGTCTTCTTAATATTCTATCTATCAAAGTATATGGTCTTTCTACACTAGTACTATTTCTACGTGTTTCTTCATTTCTAGTTATGTTACCTTGTCTATCTATACTAGTAGTAGTATTACTTCTTCTAAGAGACATTCTATTCCCACTTTTTCCAAACTAACATTTTTCCTTTGGATCCTTCTACTACTGGCTTAGGTCCTAAAGATAAGTTTGCTAATCTTTCATTAATATTTTCTATAGTCTTTATGAATAAAGGGTCTCTATCTTGATTCGGTAGTTTTTCTAAAATATATTCTAAATTTATTAATTTTTTATTAATTTCTAATAATAATGCTATTATGGTATTTTTTTGTCTAATTATAGTTTTATAAAGTACTCCTGCTACAGATCCTAAGTTATTCATATCTTTACTAAATCCTATGGCTGGGCTTGCTATTTCATTATCAGTAGCTTCTAAATTTCTTAAATAAAAAGGATCTTTTTCTAAGCTCATATTACTATTTCTTATTGCTTTGGTTTTATTCAAATATATTAATATTCATCAGAAATAGCCTTTCAGTTGTGGATCTTCAGAGTGAAATTTATGCTTAAAATTTTCACAAGAAAACAAACTATGTTCATGTTATCTACAGACCTCTTCCTATGGTATCTTCCTCCTGTATCTAAGTCTAAGTAATCAAGCCTATGAAGTACCTCTTCTTCCTTACTAGTCATAATTTTAGGTTAATAGACTCCGCAAGTTTTCGCCTACACCTAGGTCTTATCAGCCTCCAAGCTTCTGCCTAGTACTTCAGCTTACCTCTTTAAGAGCTTTTTCAACCTAAAATAAGTTTTCAGGATGATTTGCTTAATCATAAAGGCTTAATGTTATTAAACTTAGATCTTTTTTACTATTACTCTTTCTTCTCAGGTTATTAGACTCTCTGGATTTTCAACGTATAATTAGTAGCCTTTCTAAAATATTTCTTTCTTCTATCTTGTTTATATATACCAGGGATATAAACATTTTTACAATAATTATAACTTTTTACTTGTCTAGCTACTTCATTAACTATACATTGATTTTTTAAATATTCAAATGTAAAAATAATTCTAGGTGCTATTCCTATCTGAAATGTATTACCATGCTTTTTGGTCCATTCTTCTGCTAATATTGTGTTAAAAGGAGGAGGTAATTTTAAAAAATACTTACTACTTAATTGTCCGTCTATAAATGCCCTTCCTGTTTTACTTGCTAAATTAAGATATTCATTGCTAAAATCTTTTATTTGAGTCATATTATCTATATATAATCTTTCTAAATCTTGTAATGCTCTATTTTGCATTTTCGTATTTCCTCTATATTGATCATATCCTAATATCATTTGTCTAATTTGGCTAGTTATATTTTCTGTTACATCTGCATTAGCTACTAATACTCTATAAGAACTACTATGGTCTTTCTTCCATGATTGAAAGTATAATTTGGCTACTTCTCCTATTAGGAGGTTGACTATCTGCTCCTGGAAAAGTTCTAGTTGGTTGTATTTCTATTTGAGGTATTTCTGGACTATTTACTACTCCAGATGATGTACTTGCTAGTATTCTATCTTCTATATAATTATCATATTTAGGAGAATTTATTTCTTCTAAGGGTAATATATATTCCTCTGTATTTATACCATTTCTAAGTATTTCTAATAAATCTACATCTTCTTCAGGCATTAATTTATTTTCTACCTTCTCTTCATTTATTTCTGTATTGTTTCTTCTTACTAATTCTACATCTTTTATTTTTTCTTTTTCTTCATATTTCTTATTTTTATTTCCTACTTTTGGATAATCCTCTCCATATACCATATCTATATATAAACTACAGTCATCTAAATCTGGAATTTCTAGAAAATCTACTGTCCAATCATATTCTGGATACTTACTATATAATTCTCTTATTTTTTGTGTTTCTTTCATTTTATAATCTAGGTGCTACAAGACTATGCCTTAACCAATTTTTAATTATAAAAGGTTAAATGATAATACTTATAAGGATCAGTATACTTTACCAGGGATAGATTATTTATTATTAAAAGATAAAGGATAAAGAAATATATAGTAAATTTGATTTAAAATCTGGATTTCATCAAGTTGCTATGCATCCTGATAGTATAGAATGGACAGCATTTACGTCACCCTTAGGACAATATGAATGGTTAGTAATGCCTTTTGGATTAAAAAATGCTCCTAGTATATTTCAAAGAAAAATGGATAACATATTTAGAAAGTTAGATGAATTTATAATTTGTTACATAGATGATATATTAATATTTAGTGATAACATAACACAGCATATACAACACTTTAAAAAGATTTTTTGATATTTGTGAAAAAGAAGGATTAATATTATCTAAGACAAAATTAAAATTAGGACAACCTAGAATAGAATTTTTAGGATTAGAAATAGGGAAAGGAATAATAAAATTACAGCCTCATATAATTAAAAAGGTAATAGATTATAATGAAGAAATAAATACCAAGAAAGAATTAGAAAGTTTTTTAGGATTATTAAATTACACTAGAAATTATGTTCCTAATTTAGGAAAATTAACAGGACCCTTTTATAATAAATTAAAAATAGGAGGAGAAATTAGGTTTAATAATGAAGATAAAAAACTACTTAGACAAATAAAAAATATAATAAAAAACTTACCAGACTTAGAATTACCTCCAAAGGATAGTTATATAATAATAGAAACAGATGGCAGTTTAGAAGGATGGGGAGGAATTTTAAAATGGAAACCCAATAAAGAAGATCCCCGTAGTCTAGAAAAACTAAGTAGATATACTAGTGGTAAATACAAAACTAAAGTAACAAGTATAGATGCAGAAATACTAGCATGTATAAATACTCTAGAAAATTTTAAAATTTTTGTATTTGATAAATTAGAATATACTTTAAGAACTGATTGTAATGCGATAGTAAAATTCTACAATAAGATAAATTCTAGTAAATTAAGTACTAATAGATGGATAAAATTTATAGATTATTTAAAAATTACTGGTGTAGAATGTAAAATAGAACATGTAAAGGCTAATGAGAATTTCTTAGCAGATAAATTATCTAGAATAATTAATAATGATACTATAGAATAAGAGCAATGTAAATTGCATGTAGAAATGTAATTCCATGTAGAAAGTTAAAAAGTAGAAAGTTAATATGCATTCATACATGGTGGCATTGTACAAAATTCAATTTTGTTGTGGATACCGACGTAAGTCAGGAGCCCACTAAGCCCACCAACATAACTGTTCATGCATATGTAGAAATATAGACATGGTAGAAAGATTTGTAGCACTAACCCATTATTTGTTCTTTATTCTTTGCAGCAATGGCAGGTACATCACAAAACCCACAAAGCCCAAATTCCTTTTTCTTTGGACCCATACACATTGAAAGTGTTCCCCACTGGAACAAATCTCTCTTTTCAAGGCCAAGGCCCAACTGAAGCCTGAACAGAAATGTTTGGTGGATAATCTTTGGAATTTTAATCCAAGATTAAAACCTGACATGCTTCATGCTTTATGTTGCTATCTTGATTTTAAAAATCAAGAAGAAAATCTGAGATCTATGCTTTTGGCCTCTCCCAATCCTCTCACTCCACAAACACCTTTCATGATGCAAAAAGAAATAAATTTATTAAAAGCAGATGTGAGTGGGAAAAAAGAAAAAATAAAAGAGCTCGAACAAAAGATTGAAAAAATACAAAAGGAGCTCCAAGAGAGAAAAGAAAAAGAAAAAGAAATAAAAAAGGAAATTTGAAAATATGGCAAAAAGGAAAACACAGAAAGATTTTCAAAAAAGAAATTATTAGAACCCATCTTTCAACACCCCAGCAGAAAGAAAAGTACTTTGGGTATGTATTAGCAGACAAAATGACAGAGATGTTAATGCCCAAGAATTCATGAGCACATAGCATTGAATGGGCCATATCCACCAGGAATGGGCTTAGCAGCTATTCATTACAAAGCCCAGGACCATGATATGCCCAATATATGTGTCTGCAATAAGGGATGGTTCTCTTTTAAGGCAACAGCCCATTTAGAACATTGGAAAGATATGCTCTTCCTTTTCTCTTTGAAAACATTGTTTGAAATGGGATTTATTACAAGAATAGTGGTTACTCAACAGTCACAAATAAAAAAGTTTCATAGAACCACTATCTTGGAGGTTGTCTTATATCCTGCATGAATATTATGAGCAAAGAAAGGTTGGAGATGGATTAGATGGAGGAGGATTTCTAGATCTCCGAGTATTTTCTATTCCAGCCAGCTTACACTACAGGATATCCTGAGAGAAGCCAAAGATGGAAATTCTAATAGATGTGTTTCCCTTTCTCTGAGCCCACATACTTAGAACAAAAATGCACTGGAAGGAGTGGATTGAAGCATCTGACCCATCAGTATGATGAACATAATAAATGTCAGAAATCTACTTCTTTCTGCTCAGAAAGCCAGAACTTGGACCCATGACTATCCTATGCACATGGAGGATAGAAATATGAAGGTGTTTACCAGATACAGAAATTTTACTCTATACACACCTTTCTTGGGCCAAATTCATGAAGATCCAAGTATAGAAGATCATCTTCATTCCATTAGAGCCCATCTGAAATAGAACATTTTGGAGATTTTCAAATATTATCATAAATGGATGGGATATCTTCTGATGATGATTTGATAAATTTGGATGATTAAGCTGCTCAGAGTTGCCATCACAACAAGCCAACAAACAAGCCACCCGACAAAGCTGCCACCAAGATTCTTTACTTTTTGTAATTTTGTTTACTTTATTGTAACCTTAGTTTCTTTTTGACAAACCATGGTTTTATCTAACCATGAGTTAGTTAACTTTTTGTAACCTTAGTTTCTTTTTCATAAAGTAACCCTGGTTATCCTAACCAAGGTTTACTTTTAGGTTGTATATAAACCCCTTCATTCGTTTGATGAAGGCAGAAGCTCCAATATACAAATCCTTTCATAAAAATTTTTGTCTCTCCCAATCTCTTAAAACTAGCCTCTCAGAGTTCATACAGGTAAAGTTTTAATTTCAACATATTCAAGTAAGGTTGAGAGACTCTCCCTTATTTGTCTTATTCCTTCTCCCCAACGCCGTAGAAACTCCGGTGGTTGGTTCTTTAAACAACACTGGTAAATTTAGTATTTTGTAAATATTAATTGTGTACAGTAGTTGTTAGTATGTTAGGGTAAACAACTATTCATCAGAAATAGTACTAGGTTGTAGGATTTAGATGAGTGAAACAGGATAAAAAATAATAATAATAAAAATTAAAAAAAAACACAACAAACCATCCCTCTTCTCTCTCTCTCTCTCCCCTCCAGAAAAGCTTCCAATAGCCCTCTTGGTGTCTCCGTACTCCTTAGGGTTTAACTATACAAGATAAACCAATAATACCAGATCCTAGAACTAAAGTAGAATATACAAAACACAGAAGAATTATTAAAAGGAAAATTAATCAGACACTCAAATAGTAGACATAGAACTGCAGCCTTTATAGTACAAAAACATAGTGAAATAATTAGAGGAAAAAGTAGAATGGTTTTTAATTATAAAAGGTTAAATGATAATACTTATAAGGATCAGTATACTTTACCAGGGATAGATTATTTACTATTAAAAATAAAGGATAAGGAAATATATAGTAAATTTGATTTAAAATCATGGATTTCATCAAATAGCAATGCATCCTGATAGTATAGAATGGACAGCATTTACTCACCTTTAGGACAATATGAATGGTTAGTAATGCCTTTTGGATTAAAAAATGCTCCTAATTTAGGAAAATTAACAGGACCCTTTTATAATAAATTAAAAATAGGAGGAGAAATTAGGTTTAATAATGAAGATAAAAAACTACTTAGACAAATAAAAAATATAATAAAAAACTTACCAGACTTAGAATTACCTCCAAAAGATAGTTATATAATAATAGAAACAGATGGTAGTTTAGAAGGATGGGGAGGAATTTTAAAATGGAAACCCAATAAAGAAGATCCCCGTAGTCTAGAAAAACTAAGTAGATATACTAGTGGTAAATACAAAACTAAAGTAACAAGTATAGATGCAGAAATACTAGCATGTATAAATACTCTAGAAAAATTTAAAATTTTTGTATTTGATAAATTAGAATATACTTTAAGAACTGATTGTAATGCAATAGTAAAATTCTATAATAAGATAAATTCTAGTAAATTAAGTACTAATAGATGGATAAAATTTATAGACTATTTAAAAATTACAGGAGTAGAATGTAAAATAGAACATGTAAAGGCTAATGAAAATTTTCTAGCAGATAAATTATCCCGAATAATTAACAATGATACTATAGAATGATAATACTGTAAAGTGCATGTAGAAATGTAATTCCATGTAGAAAAGATAATTAGTTTGCATACATACATGGTGGCATTGTACAAAATTCAATTTTGTTGTGGATATCGACGTAAGTCAGGAGTCCACTAAGCCCACCAACATAATTGTTCATGCATATGTAGAAATATAGACATGGTAGAAAGATTTGTAGCACTAATCCATTATTTATTCTTTATTCTTTGCAGCAATGGCAGGTACTTCACAAAACCCACAAAGCCCAAATTCCTTTTTTTTTGGACCTTACACATTGAAAGTGTTCCCCACTGGAACAAATCTCTCTTTCAAGGCCAAGGCCCAACTGAAGCCTGAACAGAAATGTTTGGTGGATAATCTTTGGAATTTTAATCCAAGATTAAAGCCTGACATACTTCATGCTTTATGTTGCTATCTTGATCTTTTTCTAAGCTCATATTAATATTTCTTATTGCTTTGGTTTTATTCAAATATATTAATATTCATCAGAAATAGCCTTTAGCTGTGGATCTTCAGAGTGAAATTTATGCTTAAAATTTTCACAAGAAAAACAAACTATGTTCATGTTATCTACAGACCTCTTCCTATGGTATCTTCCTCCTGTATCTAAGTCTAAGTAATCAAGCCTATGAAGTACCTCTTCTTCCTTACTGGTCATAATATTAGGTTAATAGACTCCGCAAGTTTTCGCCTACACCTAGGTCTTATCAGCCTCCAAGCTTCTGCCTAGTACTTCAGCTTACCTCTTTAAGAGCTTTTTCAACCTAAAATAAGTTTTCAGGATGATTTGCTTAATCATAAAGGCTTAATGTTATTAAACTTAGATCTTTTTTACTATTACTCTTTCTTCTCAGGTTATTAGACTCTCTGGATTTTCAACGTACACCTAGGTCTTACCATGCTTCCGAGCTTCTGCCGAGCCTGCCTAGTACTTCGACTTCCAATCCTTTAAGTCTTTTAACAAAATAAAAAGAGTTTCTAGCAAATGTTTTTCTCTTAAACTGTTGTTCTTAGTTCTTTTTTCTTAAGCTATTAGAAAATCTACTGTCCAATCATATTCTGGATACTTATGAGCATAAAAAGGTTGGCAATGGGGTAAGTGGACAGGGATTCATAGATCTCAGGATCTTTTCAATACCAGCCAGCTATACTACAGGATATCCTGAGGGAGCCAAGATGGAAGTCTTAATTGATGTGTTCCCATTCTCTGAGCCTACATGCTTAAGGACAAAAGGTCAATGGAAAGAGTGGATTGAAGAATCTGATCCATCAGTAATGATGAACATAATCAATGTTAGAAATCTACTACTTTCGGCTCAGAAAGCCAGGACATGGACCCATGACTATCCTATGCACATGGAGGATAGTAATATGAAGGTGTTCACAAGATATAGAAACTTTAGTCTATATACACCTTACTTGGGCCAAATCCATGAAGATCCAAGTATAGAAGATCATTTTCATTCCATCAGAGCCCATCTGGAGATTAAGAGCTTTGGTGATTTCCAGATAATGACAGAAATGGATGGGGTATCTTCTGATGATGATCTAATTGACTTGGATGATTAAAGTTGCCACAACAAGCCGCCTGACAAACTGCCACCAAATTCTTTCAATTTTTGTCATTTTATTTACTTTAATGTAACCATAGTTTCTTTTTATAAACCATGGTTCTATCTAACCATGAGTTAGTTTACTTTTTGTAACTATAGTTTCTTTTTCATAAAGTAACCATGGTTATACTAACCAAGGTGTACTTTTAGGTTGTATATAAACCCTTCATTTGTTTAATGAAGGCAGACCGAAAGAAAACAAAGCTTCTTCTTAGAAAATCTCTCCCAACTCCCTCAAATTAGCATTTCAGAGTTAAAAAGGTAAAGTTTTAATTTCAACATATTCAAGTAAGGTTGAGAGTCTCTCCCTTATTTGTCTTATTTCTTCTCTCTAACGCCGTCGATCCTATTCCGGTGGTTAGTTTCTTTTAAACAACTCTGGTAAATTTAGTATTTTGTAAAAATTAATTGTGTACAGTAGTTGTTAGTATGTTAGGGTAAACAACTATTCATCAAAAATAGTGCTAGGTTGTTGGATTAAGATGAGTGAAATAGAAAAAAAAACCCCTCTTCTCTCTCTCTCTCTCTCCCCTCTAGAAAAGCTTTCAATAACCCCTTTGTGCATCCCAGCACTTTGAAAAGCCCAAATAACTCTTGGATTGATCTATGGATACCCATATCAAGCCCAAAGCCCAATTCAAGCTAACTACCAAAGAACGAAATAACGGCTAGTTTTTTAAATTGAAAGATATGTTGTTATGTGTTGTACCTAGCTATTAGAAAAGTAAAGTAAGCTTGTACCTAGCCGTTAGGATGTTGTATATAAAAACCCAAGCTGTGTAAATATTTGGAGATAGAATACAAAAACTCTTCAATTTTCTCTCTTCATCTATTTTCTCTCTACTTGCATTTTTTTATTTGTCTATGTTGAATCTTTGAAATTGTAAGCTAACACATTCAAATTCTATTTATTAACACTCTAGTCTAAGTAGGAATTCGAGAAAGACCAAGAATTCTAGTATGATTAGGACACAAAGGATAAGATCTATCTTGATAATGTTTTATTTGACTTAGAAAAACATATCCTAAGTGGATAGGAACCTAAGTACTAGTTAAATTAGGACAAGGGCTGTCTTAGGACTATAAATACAGCCACTTATTTTCGAGGAGGACATAAGCTACGAATTTTGTGTATTTCTCATTCATTAATTAAGAATCAAAGGTAAGCATTCTTGCTCACATTCTTGTTTATTTTTCGGTTATCTTTTAAGAGTTGTCTTGAGATAACTTGGGTTTAAGACAAGGTTAAGAGTTGTCTTCCTTGCTTAAGAGCTAAGGCTGAAGTTAAGAGTTGTCTTCTTCAACCAAGGCAAGTTGTGATAGGTTTAAGAGTTGCCTTGCCTATCCAACATATCTTTATATATATTGGGGCTGTTCTTATGCAAGAGGGGCATCCATTAGCATACTTTAGTCAAACGTTGAGTGGTGCACAATTAAACTATGCAACCTATGACAAAGAGTTTTTTAGATACTTAGCAACATTATTTACTGCCCAAGGAGTTTGTTATTCACACTGATCATGAGTCCTTGAAACATTTAAAGGGGCAAAGCAAGCTGAACAGAAGGCATACCAAATGGGTGGAATTCTTAAAGTCTTTTCCTTACATGATCAAGTACAAGAAAGGAAATGTTAACATTGTGGCCGATGCAGTATCTCAGAAGTACTCTTTAATTTCCATGTTAAATGTTAAACTAATGGGTTTTAAGATGCTTGTAGATCCGTATAAAGATATCCCAAAGTTTGCATCAATATATGAGGAGTGCAAGAAAGGAGCCGTGCAAGGATTCTATCGACATGATGACTATCTGTTCAAGCAAGGTAGACTGTGCATCCCAAATTGTTCAATCTGTGAGCACTTAGTGAAGAAAACTCATGGTGGAGGTTTAGCTGGTCATTTTGGAAAAAAAAATAAGACATTAGAGCCACTCAAGGAACACTTTTATTGGCCAACCATGATCTAAGATGTTAAAAGAGTCATAGAAAGATGTGTGATATGCAAGAAAGCCAAGAGCAAGGAGATGTCACAAGGGAAACCAATATATTAGCCTTATCCTCATAGAATTCTAGATGACTCAGTAGTCTTTATTTACTTCATAATCCTTATCATAAATGAATTAGGCGTTTTAGTATAAGTTAAACATGGAAAAGCTGTCATCACTATAAATCCAGTATTATTGCTTGTAATTGAGGAGTTTTATGAATGAGCAAAATTTTGCTAAATTGCATCCAAATTCTTATCTGAACAAATTCTTTGTTTAATGGTGAATTATATATCGATTCTTATCACTCTTCCTTCTTTCTATCTTAGAGTGTGGCGAATCAACCTAGTAATCTTGTTTGTGGCAATTTGATCTTATCAAACTTGATTAACTAGTTTTTAATTTCTTTGGTTTGATTCTTGATATTGATTGAAACTCCCTTTCCTCTTTCTAAACTTTTTATAAGCCATCTCTATCACATTCCCACTTCAAATTCGTACATAACCCTTCAGCTTCCTTAAAACACCTCTACAGATCTAATAACTTATTCCAATTGTTGAAGATGAAGAGATTGAGGGTCAAGACAAAAAGCCCAAATAACTCTTTGATTGGTCTATGGACACTCTGGTCAAGCCTAAAGCCCATTTCAAGCTAACCACTAAAGGATGAAATAATGGCTAGTTCTTGAAATTGAAAGATATGCTGTTATGTGTTGTACCTAGCTGTTAGAAAAGTAAAATCAGCTTGTACCTAGCCGTTAGGATGTTGTATATATATACCCAAGATGTGTAAAGTGAAAAACAAGCTTCTTTATTCTTTCATCAATACTTTCTTTCACACTTCTTTTCTTCATCAATCTTTTTTCACATGGTATCAAAGCAGGTTTCATCTTGAATCTAGCTTTTACCTTTTGTTGCTTTGTTGGTTCTTGGTGTATCAAGACATTCCCCTTCATAGCCAAATTAAAGAATGGAAAGGGAGGGCTCATCATACAACACCAAGAGCAGAAGTTCCTTCAAGGGAGTTGATAGTGATGGTAACACCACCTTGAAACTTACCACATTTCCCTTGAATGGAAAAAATTACTCAATTTGGATCAATCCCGCTGAAAGAGCATTATGTGGAAAACGAGCATTGGGTTTCGTGAATGGAAGAATCACAAAGCCCACAGACACATCAAGTGAAGAATATGAAGATTGGTGCTATAATGACAACTTGGTGTACACATGGATTTTAAATTCCATGGAACCATCCTTGGTAGGAGCATTCTCAAAGGCTGAAACTTCTAAAGCACTTTGGGAGTCTATCAAGAGACAATTTGGTCATCAAGGAAACTTGATGAGAATATACCTTAGATAATGTTACAGACTGTTTTTAAGCAAATTGGATAGTTTGAAAGAGCCATCTTGCTACAACGAGGCCAAGGACATTCCTATTTGGAGAAATGCCATGGATGAGGAGTTGGAAGCTTTAGTTAAGAATAAGACATGGGAAATTGTTACTCTTCCGCAAGGTAAGAAAACAGTTGGGTGTAAATGGGTGTACAAAACCAAGCTAAAGAGTGATGGTTCCATTGAGAAACATAAAAGCTAGATTGGTTGCTAAAGGATTCACTCAAACCTATGGTTTAGATTACACTGAAACATTTGCTCCAGTAGCCAAAATGAACACCATTAGAGTTATTTTGTCCTTAGCCACTAATTATGAATGGGAAATGTATCAAATGGATGTTTCGAAATGCTTTTCTCCAGGGGGAATTAAAAGAAGAGGTTTACATGGATATCCCACAAGGATACAACATTAAAGTACCAAAACCGCATGTGTGTAAGCTTAGAAAAGCCATTTATGGCTTAAAACAATCTCCTAGGGCCTGGTACTCTAAGTTGCTAGATGCTTTAACTTCTCAACACTTTAAGGTTAGTAGTGTTGATCACTCTTTATTCATAAAACACTCTAATAATGGTATTACTGTTGTGATAATATATGTGGATGATATCATTATAATAGGGAGTGATACTTTGGGAATAAACAGCACTAAAAGTTATTTAAAGTCTACTTTTGATATTAAAGACCTTGGACACTTACGGTATTTTCTAGGTATAGAAATAGCCCATTCTAATAAAGGGCTATTTCTATCCCAAAGAAAATACACACTTGATCTTTTAAAAGTGACAGGTAAGCTTGGAGGGAAGATAGCATCAACTCCAATTGAAGGACAAGCCAAAAGGAAAGAGGGCAAACCAACTGAAGACATCAAGCAACATCAAAGAATTGTGGGTAAGTTAATCTATTTAACTATTACAAAACCTGACATTTCTTTTGCTGTGAATCAGGTAAGCCAATTCATGACTTGTCCAATGACCAATCACATGGAAATGGTGGACCGAATACTCAAATATCTTAAAGGAACTCTAGGACAAGGATGAAGAAACATGGACATCACCAAAATTTTTGCCTACATGGATGCTGATTGGGCAGAAAGCATTGAAGATCGCAAGTCTACAACTGGATATTGTACTTTTGTTGGTGGGAATTTAGTGACTTGGAAGAGCAAAAAGCAAACCGTGGTGGCCAAATCAAGTGCCGAAGCTGAATATAGAGCAATGGCTTCAACCACCAGTGAATTGATATGGTTGAAGGCATTGGTTGAAGATTTGGGTTTTAATGTCGAGGCCCCTATGAAGCTACATTGTGATAACAAATCAGCAATACATATTGCAAACAATCCGGTGTTTCATGAGAGGACCAAGCATATAGAGGTAAATTGTCACTTTATAAGAGAAAAATATTTGAACAAGACAATCTCAATACCTTATGTCAAGAGTGATAGATCAATTGGCGGACATATTCACCAAACCTCCAAGTATTCAACAACTCCAAAAGTTCGTATGCAAGTTGAACTTGATCAATTTGTTCAAGCCCAACTTGAGGGGGAGTGTTGAGGATGAAGAGATTGAGGGTCAAGACAAAAAGCCCAAATAACTCTTTGCTTTTGTCAAGCCTAAAGCCCGTTTCAAGCTAACCACTAAAGGACGAAATAACGGCTAGTTCTTGAAATTGAAAGACATGTTGTTATGTGTCGTACCTAGTTGTTAGAAAAGTAAAATCAACTTGTACCTAGCCGTTAGGATGTTGTATATATATACCCAAGATGTGTAAAGTGAAAAACAAGCTTCTTTATTCTTTCATCAATACTTTCTTTCACACTTCTTTTCTTCATCAATCTTTTTTCACACCAATTACGAATTTTCATCCACTCAATTACTATACCATATCCCAACACCTCTTTCTATCTGTAAAACCTTAAAAGAAAATATGCCTATTAGATCTTGAAGATCCTTGAGGCATATCAGGTGGTGTTTGATATCACCTATCTGGTCATGTATAGTGCATTGTTCCCTCTACAAGGCTAGGATTCTTCCAAAGTCCTTGTTAGTTCGCTGTTGTGGTGAAGGTGAATGATGCCGGAATGACATTGTGATGTGCCGCCTCTTCACTTTGATGTTGAATGTGCTAATCTCTCAACGAAAGCACCAATTTGTTGGTGATTCTGCTATCTCTCAATGAAAGCACCAATTTGTTGGTGATTCTGCTATCTCTCAACGAAAGCACCAATTTGTTAAGGTCCTGATTTTTTCCGCAACTTGTATACACCTTAAGGATCAACTCGCCTACTAAAAACCTTCCTAACTTGCTGTCCCGTTTGATCCTTGACTTTGTTTTTCGGATTTTTCTCCCCTAAGCTGTCCTTCAGGATTAATTAATATATAAAAGATATGTTGGATAGGCAAGACAACTCTTGAACTTGTCACAACTTGCCTTGGTTGAAGAAGATAACTCTTGACTTCAACCTTAGCTCTTAAGCAAGGAAGACAATTCTTAACCTTGTCTTAAGTCCAAGTTATTTCAAGACAACTCTTGAAAAATAATCAAAATATAAATAAGAATGGAAGCAAGAATGCTAACCTTGATTCTTGATTCATGAATGCAAAATATACAAAATTCAGAGCCTATATCCCTACTCACAAACAATTGGTTGTATTTATAGTAATTAAACAGTCTTATTCTAATTCAACTAGTACTTAGATTCCTTATCCACTTAGGATATGTTTTCCTAAGTCAAAAAGGTTTTTTAAGACAATTAAAACTCTACCAAGATAGACCTTATCCAAATGTTTCCTAATTCTACTAGGATTCTTGGTCTTTCTTGATTTTCAACCTAAATTAGAATTCTTATCTTATCTTGTATTCTACAACTTCCTCTTGGCTCATCCTTCTAGGACTAGGACTGTCACAATGTGTATCCTTCTGCCCTAAGAATTCTTCTTGTCGCCACTATCTTATTGCTGCTGGAATTTATCATGCTTGTCTTGCTGCTCATAGAACTTTTCTTGGCATAGATGTCCTGCTGCTGCTGGAACTCTACTTAGTGTAAATGTCCTTCATTAGTTAGGTTAAGTCAAATACTAGTTGTGCCTCACTACCGAGTTGCACACTTCTTGTTGCCATGCTTTGCACATTTTTTGGCCCATGCTCTCCTTTGTTGCCCAATTTTCTGCCCACTGCATTTCCTGCATACTTAGGTTCTCAACATGCAGTTGTGGGACGCGTGAAGTCATCTGTCACTTCTACAAGTTTGTCCCACACATTGCTACATTCGCGAGATGCCATTCTCATGCTCGCGCAGAGGTTCTGATCATTTTCACAAGTTGGTTCAGTGCACTTTCATGCTGTTGGCGACCTTGGGAGGCAAAGGGAGTGTGAGAGAATGTGCACAAGGCGCCAAGCAGCAAGAGAGGCAGCAACCGACCAGCAAGTACACACAACTAGCATGTAAGCAGTAAGCAGTGAAGCACGGCCAAGTTCTGACTCAGTCCTAATCAATTGCAGAAATGAAAGCCAAGAAGAAGACTGGCATTGGCAGGACACGCATGAAGCAGTCCGAACAGGAGAAGGAGAGTGATGGCATGAAGAATTGCAGTAACAGCAGGATGTCTTGGCAGGATTACTTTGGCAAAATGACCACGCCAAAGATATGTCTTAGAGAGGAAGGACACCACAGCAAGAAGTCTTATTCAAGAAGGAAACGTCAAGTAGGAAAGAAGATAAGATAAGAACAGAAGAACTTAGTCAAAGTAAGAATTCTAATCTTAGTAGGAATTCAAGAAAGACAAAAATCCTAGTAGGATTAGGAAACTATGGGATAAGGTTTATTTTGATAATGTTTTAGTTGACTTAGAAAAGCTTGTTGGCTTAGGAAAACATATCCTAAGTGGATAAGGAACCTAAGTACTAGTTGAGTTAGGATAAGGCTGTCTTAGAATTATAAATACAGCCTATTATTTGTGAGGAGGATATATACTCCAAATTTTGTATGTTTGTTATTCATTAATCAAGAATCAAGGTTAGCATTCTTACTTTCATTCTTGTTTATATTTCGGTTATCTTTTAAGAGTTGTCTTGAGATAACTTTGGCTTAAGTCAAGGTGAAGAGTTATCTTCCTTGCTTAAGAGCTTAGGTTGAAGTTAAGAGTTATCTTCTTCAACCAAGGCAAGTTGTGATAGATTTAAGAGTTGTTTTGCCTATCCAATATATTCTTATATATATATATATATATATATATATATATATATATATTAGTTAACCCAGAGGATAGCTTAGGGGACGTAAATTTAATAAAAGAACTCAAGAATCAAACAGTACAGCAAGTTAGGAAGGATTTCAGTAGGCATGCTGACCTCTAAGGTGTATAAAAGTTAGGGAAAAAAAGGGGACCCCAACACACGCGCACAAGACGCTGCTGCGATTTACATCTTATCATGAATATAATAATGACTCTTCAACCTGTCACCTTACATAAAACTTCCCTTCTTCGCCTGACTTTCTCATTTTTTTTGCCATAAATTGGCATAATCAATAAATTCAAGAGCTGCCAACTTGCACTTCTTTAGTTCAGAATAATCATAGTACTCAAATACCTTCTCTACTATTTGCACCCATTCTAAGTACTTCTTGGGTGAACTTGTTCCTCGAAGTGGCAGAATCTTCAACTTCACATCAATTCCATTATCCCTGGTATTTCTTCTCTGCCATTGTCTTTTCTTAGCTCATCAAGCTCATCTTCTTCATAATAATCAGGGCTTTTAGTTGCTCGTTGTCCTCATTGTTCATGTCTTTTAGGTTGTTGCTAAATCATATTCCTTTCCATGGCTTGAATTAAATGATCAATTTACTCCCTCCTCTTTGCTTGCTGGACTTCAAGTGTTAAGATCTGAGCTTGATCCAAACTCCATCCTCTTGGAACACTGGGAGTCTCTTCTTCTCCAAACATAATTTTTCTTGAAAATTTCAAGTGAACGAGTTTCTTGATTCAAAAAGACTTTGATACCAACTGATATGCCTCAAAGATCTTCAAATGATGAATTAAGATCTTATGGGTATATTTTCTTTGGTGTTTTATGAATGGAAAGAGGTGCTAGAATATGGTATAGTTGTTGAGTAGATGGGAATTCGTAATTGGAGTAAGTTTTTGGTTCTTTAGAGGTGTTTGAAGGAAGTAGAAAGGTTATGCACGAATTTGAATTCGAAATGTGATAAGTGTTGAAATAAAGTCGAGTGAGCCGATTGATCAATCTCCAGATTCATACCAGCATCGTGATTGTGTTGCATTGGAGATGAAAAGATTGAGGGTGAAAGATGAAAAGCCCAAATAACTCTTTGGCTGATCTATGAGTACCCACATCAAACCCAAAGCCCATGTCATACTAAACCACTAAAGGACAAAATAACGGCTAGTCTTTTAAAGTTAAAAAGATGTGCTTTTGTATGTTGTACCTAGTTGTTAGAAAAGTAAAGTGAGTTTGTACCTAGCCGTTAGGATAGTGTGTATATAAACACAAGATGTGTAAATGTTTAGACAATTGAATAAAAAGTAAAAAACAATTCTCTCATCTTCTTTATCTTTCTCTCTTTAGTGAAAGTTCTCTCATTCTCTCATCAAACTTAACATGGTATCAGAGCAGTAAGCTCCTATCATTCTTCTTGTTCTTTATTCTTTCACATTGGTGCTTCAAAGAAAAAAAAATATCCCTCATTCTTTGCCCAAATCTAAATGGCAAATGAGGGACCCTTTTAGGCACCAACAAATCTAGTGAAACACCTTCTCAAACCAACATCAACACCTCTACTAGAACCAATTCCATGATAATGGAAGTAGATGCTAACACCTCCCTTAAACTCACCACAATTCTACTAAACAACCACAACTACCCCATATGGGTCAAGGCTGCAACAAACGCTTTGTGTGGTAAAGGTAGATACGGGTTTGTCACAGGAAGGGTTAAGAGACCGTTGGATGATGATGGATTTGAAGAATGGTTCCAAGTAGACAAAATGGTTCTAACTTGGATCCTTAACTCAAGAGAACCAAGCTTGATTGGTATCTTCTCCAATGTCGAGACTTCGAAAGAGTTGTGGGATTCTATCAAGAGAATCTATGATCAACAAAAGAATCTCATAAGAGTGTATGAGCTTAAATCTTTCTTGAATAAGCATAATCAAGGTGAGATGAGCTCAGTTGAATACCTCAAAAAATTCGTAGAGGCATGGGATGAGCTTCACTCCTATAGGCCAGAAACTGATGACATTGTTAAAGATGAAGAGATTGAGGGTGAAGATGAAAAGCCCAAATAACTCTTGGATTGATCTATGGATACCCATATCAAGCCCAAAGCCCAATTCAAGCTAACTACTAAAGGACGAAATAACGGCTAGTTTTTTAAATTGAAAGATATGCTATTATGTGTTGTACCTAGCTGTTAGAAAAGTAAAGTAAGCTTGTACCTAGCCGTTAGGATGTTGTATATAAAAACCCAAGCTGTGTAAATATTTGGAGATAGAATACAAAAGCTCTTCAATTTTCTCTCTTCATCTATTTTCTCTCTACTTGCATTTTTTTATTTGTTTATGTTGAATCTTTGAAAGTGTGAGCTAAACACATTCAAATTCTATTTATCAACATGGTATCAGAGCAAGGTTGCATTTAGGGAGCTCATTTCATCATCTCTCCTTTATTTTTTACTCTCTCTTGGTTGTGTGATCAATCTCCATTGTGCAAGGCCAGGTTGCTGAAATTAAAATGGCAGCACAAGTGGGAAGTAGTTCTGCCAAGAGAGAGAATTTTTTCAATGTTGATTCCGACTACAAAATCACCACTAAGCTTACTACCTTTCCTCTAAATGGAAGGAATTACTCTACATGGGTGACGAATGCAACAAGGGCCTTACTGGGCATGAGAGTTCTGGGATTTGTTGATGGAGAAATTAATCAACCTAAGGTGGGAGATAAAGAATATGCTGAATGGAGATATGTTGATAATCTTGTCATTACTTGGATTATCAACTCCATTGATCAATCCTTGGTTGGTGCCTTCAACAAAGCCAAAACTGCCAAAGACCTTTGGAATGCACTTGCTAGAAGGTTCGGAAATCAAGGTAATCTCTTAAAAGTCTATGAGTTGAGGGAAATCATTACAAATGCCAAGATGAATGGAAGTGATTTCCTTTCCTACTCCAACAAAATCAAGGAAGCATGGGATGAATTGGAGTGTTTGAGGCCGATTACTACCAATGAGGAAGAATTGGAGAAAAGGGCCAATGAAGATCTTGTTTGTTTCCTCTTGGCAGGATTGGGGCCTAGTTTTGGGGACCTTAGGAATCAAATTCTAAGGAATAAGGAGATGCCACCATATGATGATGTGGTGAATATTGTGGATAGGGAATTGATGGCTAGAGAAGCGTTTGATAGAGATGAGCCTAAAATTGAGAAAGGTGCATTTGCGGAGGCAAAAGAAGCAGCAATGGTAACACAAGGGTTGAAAGAAAGCAAAACCATCAAATGTGAAAGATGTGGAAGACTAGGACACATCAAAAGAAATTGTAGGTTTTGTGATCATTGTGGAAAGTTTGGGCATAACAAGGATAAATGTTTTGAGCTTCATCCTCACTTGAAGAAGGAGAATAAAGCCAAAATTTCAGAAGAATTAAACCACACATCAGAGGCAAACTTGTCCACAAACCTCATTGAGCAATTTGCAAAGTTCCTTCAATGTCAAAGGCCAAACACCTCTCAAGGTTTGATCTCTAATTTATCTTTAAATATTGATCCTTGGGTTATAGACTCGGGTGCTACAAATCACATGTTTAGAAGTAAAAATTTAGCTTCTAAAATTGAGTCTATAGGAAAGGATAAAAGGGTGAGTATAGCTAATGGAAAAGATATACCGATTAGTGGTTTAGGACACTTGAATATTTTGTCTAAGCATACTAAAGGTCTTTATATGCCATGTTTTTCTTCAAATTTGTTGTCCGTAAGTAGAATTACTAAAGATTTAGATTGTTATGTTATATTTGAACCTAATAAAGTAACATTTCAGGACATCAAGACCGGACAATTGATTGGTGAGGGAAGAGAGAAAAATGGGCTGTATGTTTTGGAAGATTCAAGCAAAGCCTTTAAAGTAGATAGCAGCAAAATCCAAGAACTTTGGCATGCTAGATTAGGGCATCCTCCTAGTCATATTTTGCAAAAATTAGTTCCTAACTTGAAATTTGATAAGATCAAAGATTGTAGTTCTTGTATTTTAGGAAAACAAACTAAGATACCTTTTGTACAATCTCATCATGAATATAATGATTTATTTGCTTTGGTACATTCTGATTTGTGGACTTCTCCCACTCTATCTCATAAGGGCTTCAAATATTTTGTAACTTTTATAGATCATAAATCCAGGTATACATGGATTTATCTTATTAAAAGGAAATCTGAGGTTTTTTGTTGTTTTAGAGAGTTTGTGATATTGATTGAAAACCAATTTGATAAGAAAGTTAAGGTGTTGAGAACTGATAATGGAGGAGAGTATGTGAACAACTTGTTTAAAGAGTTTTTAGTTAGTAAAGGAATTGTTCACCAAACTACTTGTCCTTACACTCCAGAACAAAATGGAGTGGCTGAACGTAAGAATAGGCATATTTTAGAGGTGGCAAGAACTATGATGTTCTATCACAATGTACCTAGAGAGTTTTGGGGGGAAGCTATTCTCACAGCGACACATCTTATTAACCGAACACCATCTATGGTACTGAAAGGAAAGACACCAATTGAGATTGCTTATAGTACCCAACCGGACTTGTCCTATCTTAGAATTTTCGGATGTGTATGTTATGTGCATATGCCAAGTCATTCAAGAGATAAATTAAGTGAAAGAAGCATTAAATGCATCTTTTTAGGTTATTGTGTAGATACTAAGGGTTATAGGTGCTATAATCCCTTAACTAAGAGCAAGTATATCTCTAGAAATGTTACTTTTGTAGAAAATGACTCATATTTTCATAGCATTGGTAATGGAAAAGGTGAAGTTGATGATCCACTTCCTTTAGCCATAATACACAAGTATATACCACCATCTAGTGACGTACTAGGCAACCATGACCAACACTTGAGTAGTGATAACATAGAATCACAAGATCAAGAGTCTAATGAGGGTGAAACCAGCAATGAAAGTCTAGATGCACATTCACCTAGTGATGTAAGTGAAGATTTACCGTTATCATCTAGTAGACTTAGAGACGAGGGAGAGCAAAATGAAATACATAGTGATGAACACTTGAATGTTCAACTAGAATCACTATCCTCTAGTAACCAAGATGGGCCATCCATTAGTATACGAAGTGAGGGGGAGCATGTTGCACCTATGCAAGGCCAAAATCCCCCACTTAGGAGATCTCAAAGAATTCGACAATCTCCATCGGATTGGATGAAGAAAAGAGTGTTTTTCCATGGTAACAAAGTAATCGCACACCCTCTTAACCACTACTACACCTTAGGAAATGTAAAAGAGAGTTTTAGAGCCTTTTTAACTAAAGTAGACACCATTAAGGATCCTAATAACTTTAAGGAAGCTAGGGAATTATCAGTTTGGAGACAAGCCATGCAAGAGGAATTGGATGCTTTAGTTAAAAATAATACATGGGAATTAGTACCTTTACCTTTGGGAAAGAAGGTTGTAGGATGCAAATGGGTGTATAAGACTAAGTTAAATAGTGATGGAACCTTGGACAAACATAAGGCTAGGTTAGTGGCCAAAGGCTTCACTCAAACCTATGGCTTAGACTATACAGAAACTTTTGCACCAGTTGCAAAAATGAACACCATTAGGGTGCTTCTCTCCTTAGCGGCTAATTATAATTGGGATTTACATCAAATGGATGTGAAGAATGCTTTCTTGCAAGGAGAGTTAGAGGAAGAGGTTTACATGAGTTTACCTCAAGGATATGATGTTATGGTTCCAAATACACATGTTTGCAAATTGAAGAAAGCCATATATGGATTAAAACAATCACCAAGAGCATGGTATAATAAGTTGCATAATGCATTGTGTTCTGAAAATTTTAAAGTGAGTGATGCTGATCATTCCTTATTTATTAAGCACTCAAGTGAGGGATCTACCATTGTTCTTATTTATGTGGATGATATTATCATCACCGGTTGTGACATTAATGGCATTAAGAGTATTAAAACATATTTGAAGTCTGCATTTGATGTTAAAGATTTGGGAAACTTACGATATTTTCTAGGTATAGAAATCGCTTATTCCAATGAAGGGCTATTTCTATCCCAAAGAAAATATGTTCTTGATTTGTTAAGTGAGACAGGAAAACTTGGAGCAAAGCCAGCTGTGACACCTATGGAGGCACTAAGAAGGAAGAAAGAGGATAACAAGCATGAAAACGAACATGACAAGGAGGAGCCATACAAGGACATCAAGCTTTATCAAAGACTTGTAGGTAAGCTTATATATTTAACTATTACACGACCTGATATTGTTTTTTCTGTGCAACAGGTAAGTCAACACATGTCATGCCCAAAGAAAATACACATAGAAATGGTGAATAGAATTTTAAGGTACATAAAACAAGCACCGGGGCAAGGAATCTTGATGAGAAGAAATGGCCACCACAAGATATGTGCTTACACAGATGCGGATTGGGCTGGTAACTTCGAGGACAGAAGATCAACCACTGGTTATTGCACATTCGTGGGAGGTAATTTGGTGACTTGGAAAAGCAAGAAGCAAAGTGTAGTTGCAAGATCGAGTGCAGAAGCTGAATATAGAGCTATGGCATCTACTACGAGTGAATTGGTTTGGATAAAATCATTAGTGGAAGACTTAGGATTTTCAGTTGAAACACCTATAGACATGTACTGTGATAACAAGGCAGCAACACACATTGCATCTAATCCAGTGTTCCATGAGAGGACCAAGCACATCGAAGTTGATTGTCACTTCACAAGAGAAAAGTACTTGAGCAAAGTGATCAACATGCCTTATGTGAAGAGTGAAGATCAACTTGCGGATATATTCACCAAACCATGTACTCATCAACAACTTCTTAAGGTGAGTTCCAAGTTGAACTTCTTCAATTTGTACAAGTCCAACTTGAGGGGGAGTGTTAAAGATGAAGAGATTGAGGGTGAAGATGAAAAGCCCAAATAACTCTTGGATTGATCTATGGATACCCATATCAAGCCCAAAGCCCAATTCAAGCTAACTACTAAAGGACGAAATAACGGCTAGTTTTTTAAATTGAAAGATATGCTATTATGTGTTGTACCTAGCTGTTAGAAAAGTAAAGTAAGCTTGTACCTAGCCGTTAGGATGTTGTATATAAAAACCCAAGCTGTGTAAATATTTGGAGATAGAATACAAAAGCTCTTCAATTTTCTCTCTTCATCTATTTTCTCTCTACTTGCATTTTTTTATTTGTTTATGTTGAATCTTTGAAAGTGTGAGCTAAACACATTCAAATTCTATTTATCATTAGACATTGCCATTATTCTTGCACGTGCTAATGAGGATAAGGTATTTACTTATCTTGCTAGCTTAAACTCCAAGTTTAATGACATTCAGAACCAAATACTGAGAAGCAATGAAATACCTTCCTTTGAAGAGGTTTGTTACATGATCAACAAGGAAGAAACAGCCCATCGTGTCCTGGACGTAAATGGCCATGACCACAAGGTGGAGACAAATGCTTTTTTAGCTCAAGAGAAGCTTAAAACTGAAGCCTTAGTGACCAAGTCAAAGGGAAATAGCAACAACCAAAATCGAGCTAAGTGTGACCATTGTCATAAGAATGGTCACTCTAAAGATCGATGCTGGTATCTTCACCCAAAACTCATGCCTTCACGGTTCAAGGAGGGTAAAGTCTTAAATCAAAATATCCATGGTGTTCCAAGTGCCCATTCAGCTCCCATCACCGAGACTTCTAGTGTTCACTCCCTTTAGCCTCGATGATATTGCCAAGGTGATACGGAACCAACTCCAAATCAATATGGAAGCACTTGGAACCCAACACCATGCTCATAAAGGCAAATGGGAGGATGGTACTCTTCTTGACCCTCACTTTTACTCTCCAATGATCATGAACCATGGATTATAGACTCAGGTGCTAGTGATCATATGTTTAGAAACATAAATAAAGCCTCTAAACTATATCCTTTATGGAAAATACAAAGTGTCAAAGTTGCTAATGGAAAGCATGTTCCCATTAAGTATTCAGCGGATTTAGATTTATTGTCAAAGCATACTAAAGGGTTCTATATTCCTAATTTTGATTCTAATCTATTATCGGTTAGTAAACTCACTAAAGACTTAAATTGTATTGCTATATTTAGTCCTAATAAAGTGATTTTTCAGGATATTATAATCAGGAAGAAGATTGGTGAAGGTTTCATTGAAAATGGCCTCTGTATGCTAAATGACGCAAAACAAGCTTTTAGGGTCACTAAACAAATTAATTCATATGAGCTATGGCATGCACGGCTGGGACATCCTTCTAATCACTTTTTGAATAGTCTAGTTCCTGATTTAAATGATTTTTACATTTCTAAGTTTGAAGCATGTATTTTAGGAAAACAAACTAGACCTCCTTTTGTACTGTCAGAATATGAATGTGATGATGTTTTTTATTTAATTCATTCTGATTTATGGACTGTTCCTGTGACATCTCATGATAACTATAGATACTTTGTTACATTTATTGATCACAAATCTAGATATACGTGGGTATTCCTTTTAAAATGCAAATCGGACACATTACCATGCTTTAAACGCTTTATGCTTTTTGTCACTAACCAATTTGGCAGAAAAATTAAAATGATTAGAACTGATAATGGTGGAGAATATGTCAATAATTCCTTTAAGGAATACTTGGTAAGTGAAGGGATTATACATCAAACTACATGCCCATACACTCCAGAACAAAATGGAGTGGCGGAGAGGAAGAATCGACATATCTTTGAAGTTGGAAGATCAATGATGTTCTAACATAATATTCCTAAGCATTTCTGGAGCAATGCCATCCTCACAGCTGTTCATTTGATAAATAGAACACCAACAAAGGTTCTAAAAGGCAAGACTCCGAATGAGGCAATGTTTAATCGTAAGCCAAATCTTTCATATCTTAAAATTTTTGGATGTATATGTTATGTTGATATTCCTTGTAGCAATAGGGATAAACTTAGCTATAAAAGTCAAAAATGCATATTCCTAGGTTATGCCACAACCCAAAAGGGTTATAGATGCTTTGACCCCAAAACAAATAGGTTGTTTGTATCTAAAAATGTAACATTTTTAGAACATGAACCCTACTTCAAAAAACATGAACTTAAAACCAATGGTAAGGGGGAGGATGTGGGTAATTCCACCTCAGGTCCTGTTATTGACACTATTCACACGAAAGGGACCCATTCTTGAACTTAGGAAGAATATGCATAATCAGCTAGAATTTCAAGAGGAATCGTCTCAAAATGAAAATGATCCTTACCCTTTTAGACAAACAAATGATGAGAATGAACCTACTTTTGCCCAAGATGATTCATCCCATGATCAGATTGATCCAGATCACCTTGGAGATGACCAAATTAGTAGTCATGACACACCAAATCAATCTATAGGTAGTGTGATCATGCTACATAGGAACTACCCACACTCAGAAGATCCACTTGGATCAAAAGACCTGCCTCTGAATGGATGAAAACTAGAGTGTTTTATCATGGAAACCATGTAACCAATCACCCTATTCAAAGCTACTATACTCATGATCACATTAAAGATCAGTATAAAGCTTTTCTAAATGCCATCGATGATATTCAAGAGCCTTCCAATTACTAAGAGGCCCAAATTAGCCCAATTTGGAGAAGTGCAATGAATAAGGAGCTTTAAGGCTCTAATTCACAATCAAACTTGAGATATTGTTCCACTGCCTAAAGGGAAGAAGGTCGTTGGCTGCAAATGGGTCTATAAGACCAAGCTTAAGAGTGATGGAACTGTTGAAAAATATAAGGCTAGGTTAGTGGCCAGAGGCTTCACTCAAACTTATGGTATTGATTACACCGAGACTTTTGCCCCCGTAGCTAAAATGAATTCCATTAGAGTTCTTATGTCTTTAGCTGTTAATTATGATTGGCCATTGTACCAAATGGATGTAAGAAATGTCTTCTTACAAGGCGAATTAGAAGAGGAAGTATACATGAGAATACTTGAAGAGTATGGGACTGACATTCCCAAATCACATGTATGTAAGCTTAGAAAGGCTATCTATGGCCTTAAACAATCCCCTAGGGCCTGGTACTCTAAATTGCACAATGCTCTCAGTTGCCAAGCCTTCACTAAAAGTGAGGCTGATTTCTCACTATTCACCAAACATTCCAAAGATGGAATAACGGTGATTCTCATTTATGTCGATGACATAATCATTACTGGTAATGACGAAATAAGCATTAGTTGCATTAAATCATATCTTAAATCTGTTTTTGACATTAAAGACTTAGGATACTTGCGATATTTTTTAGGAATAGAAATTGCCCACTCTAAAAAGGATACTATTTCTATGCCAAAGAAAATATACACTTGATCTACTTTGTGAAACAAGTAAACTAGGTGTAAGGATAGCTTCAACGCCAATTGAAAATACCTACAAGCAAAAGGACAAAGAAGAAGATAAAGAGGAGCAACCCAAGCCAATTCAGAATGTTAAGCAATATCAACGAATTGTTAGTAAGTTAATATATTTAACCATTACTAGATCTGACATTAGCTTTGCTATGAATCAGGTTAGTCAATTCATACAGCAACCAATGACCAACCACATGGACATGGTAAATCGAATCCTCTGCTACCTAAAAGGCACAACAGGGCAAGGTTTACACATGCAAAAGAATGGTCACCATGAGATCCTAGCATATAGTGATGCAGATTGGGCTGGAAATGTTGAAGACCGAAAGTCAACTACCAGATATTGCACATTTGTTGGAGGAAACATAGTATCCTAAAAGAGTAATAAACAAAGTGTGGTAGCAAGGTCAAGTGCAGAGACAAAGTATCGAGCAATGGCAAGTGCAACATGTGAGCTGATTTGGTTGAAGGCTTTAGTTCAAGATTTGGGGTTCAAAACTGAAGCACGAATGAAACTATTTTGCAACAACAAAGCAGCAATCTACATAGCATCAAATCCAGTATTCCATGAGAGAATAAAGCACATTGAGATGGACTGTCACTTTATTAGGGAGAAAGTTCAAAATCAGAACATCTGCACCCCTTATGTTCCAAGCGAAGATCAACTAGGAGACTTGTTCACAAAGGCTCCTACTAAAAAATATATCGAGATCGCAACAAGCAACTTGAATTTGAACAACATCTTCAAGCCCAACTTGAGGGGGAGTGTTGAAATAAAGTCAAGTGAGCCAATTGATCAATCTCCATATTCATACTAGCATCGTGATTGTGTTGCATTGGAGATGAAAAGATTGAGGGTGAAGATGAAAAGCCCAAATAACTCTTTGGCTGATCTATGAGTACCCACATCAAGCCCAAAGCCCATGTCATACTAAACCACTAAAGGACAAAATAATGGCTAGTCTTTTAAAGTTAAAAGATGTGCTTTTATATGTTGTACCTAGCTGTTAGAAAAGTAAAGTGAGTTTGTACCTAGCCGTTAGGATAGTGTGTATATAAACACAAGATGTGTAAATGTTTAGACAATTGAATAAGAAGTAGAAAACAATTCTCTTATCTTCTTCATCTTTCTCTCTTTAGTAAAAGTTCTCTCATTCTCTCATCAAACTTAACAATAAGGATAACTTATGGAAGTTTAGAAAAAGGAAATGGAGTTTCGATCAGTATGAAGAATCAAAATAAAGAAATTAAAAACTAGTTAATTAAGTTTGATAAGATCAAATCGGCATAAACAAGATTACTAGGTTGATTCGCCACACTTTGAAATAAAAAGAAGGAAGAGTGATAAAAATCAATAGATAATTTACTACTAAACAAAGAATTTGTTTAAATAAGAATTTGGATACAACTTAGCAAAATTCTCCTCATTCATAGACTTTGAATCCATTACAATGACATGCCTTCCATTATGGAACCAACAAGCTTGCCCTGAAAGATTTGTACATTAATGACTACTTTGAAAACTAAGACTAATTAATTAAAGCCCAACTACTAAAACAATAATTAATGCATTATTTAAGTTATTAGCTACCTTATTTATTAAACTTCATTGACCACAAATCATCATCCTCATTGGCTGAAATTGAACTCAATTTAGCAAATCAATTTCCCTTTATACAGGTGAGTAAAGTAACAAGTTTGACTCTTGCTTGAGTAATTAGTCTTACGTAGGGCTCTTCTTAGATGGCAACAGCTTCATTTCTATGATGAGCACATCAAACATACACACAAATAACCCATTGTCTTTCAATATTTTCACCTAAATTATCATCACACCATTTTACTACATCAATTACACAATATATTCATAAAAAATCCATCACAATTTCAACAACCAATAAATCTTAATTTATCAAATTAGGGTGTTGCATTTCTTATCTTAATAATGAAAAATTATTTCCATAATCAAGCTTTATTTTCTCCTCATTACCTTCATTACACTTTAAGCTCATCATCAAAATTTCAAAATATTATAAACCAATGTAGAAATAGTAACATAAGAATGTTCTCACCTTAACAACTTTTTCTTAAGAAATTTTTTGAAATTCTTTGTATTTTGTGATATTTTTGGCTTGGAAATTCAAAAGAATTTGAGAGAGAAAGGAGGAAACTTGGTTCAGCCAAGCAGGAAGAAAGGTGGAGAAAACTATAGCATTTTCTACCTTATTTTTATACTAAAGCCTTAAATTACTATTTTACCCTTCACCTTTTTAATGAATTTCTAATGTGTCCTTTTCAATTTACCACAATAACCTTGTATTTTTGAGTAAATGCAAGATTTTTTATTTCATTTAACTCCCCACTTTGCCGTTTGATTCCTTATGAAATGATCATTTTGTCCCTATTGAACAAAATTGGTTATGTTAGTCCTTCTTCATTTTTTCTAAAAAAATTTACGTCCAAATTCAATTCCACTTTTTCCTACATCCTAGTTATAACATTTCTAATATTTTTAGAATGCTCAACTTCTAACAGAGTCCTTCCTACTCTTGGCAATTTGACAATTTCGTCCTTTTTTGTAAAATTACCCTTTTTTGGCTAAAATATAATTTTTGCCATTCTAGGTTTATTAAACCACTCCGTTCCTCTAATAATTTCTATCACACAACCTTTAACTCATTAGTCTCTAATTATGTTCTTTGTTTTTCTAAAATAACGATTTTGTCCCTTATCACCATTTGAACCTATTTTTGCCAAATTTTTTCCCAACTTGTTTCTAAAGCTTCTCTTCTATATTTCTGTATCCAAATAATCAATAAAGAACAATATAAATCAATAAAAATACATGTGCTAAGGTATTCAAGTGACACCTAACTTTGAGGATATTACACTCCCACTGAACAATAGCTTTTATCTTCTTAGGTTTACATGCACTCCTTTAGTAGATACAACATACACTAATAACTTATATTTTCTTTCAAGCAAAACTCATTTTAGAAAATTTTACATACGATGGTTTATCTTGCAAGATTGGAAGTACTATGCTTAAATGTTTGGTATATTCTTCTTCATTTTTTAGTATACCAATATATCATCGATGAAAACTATTACAGATTTATCTAGGAATGGATGAAAAATATGATTCATGAGATCCATGAATACTAATGGTTCATTAGTTAAGCCAAATGGTATAGCTAAAAATTCATAATGACTATACTTAGTTCTAAAGGTTGTTTTAGTTATGTCTTCTCCTTGGATCATGAGTTAATAGTAAGTAGATGTAAGGTCAACTTTTAAAAACACACTAGCACTTTGAAGTTAGTAAATGGATCATTAATCTTAGGTAAGACATATTTATTCTTGATAGCACTTCTACTATTATTAAATATTAAATTTAAATGTATAAATTTTTAACATTATTTTAAAATATAATACATCATTCAATAAAATATTAAGTACATTTAATATAAAATAAAATAAATCACAATATTATAAAAAATAAATATTTTTTTTATAAATTCATATATAAAATATTATAAATCTAAAATAAAAATTTACAAATTCATGAGTTCAAAAAAAAAGACGGCAAAAATATTGTAAAATCTAATCTTGCAAATAATATAAGAGATTCAATACATTCTGCACATGGCACTACAAGTATGAGGATACTTTTTATTATCAAATTTCTTATTAAACTACCACAAATATGTGTCAAAGTTATTCAGGGTATATATATACTAGTTATATAATCATGTGTATTTAATTAATTAACCTTTTATTGATATTTTATGATAGCAAATTTAAGGGTATATGAAGATAACAAAATTGAAAGGATCAAAAGAATTATTAAATTTTGAAGACATAAGAAAAATGAAATACTCATGAAATATTGCAAGTGTTAAAGTTGCAACAATCAAAATTTGAAAACTTTAGGGAAACCCTCACTAACATCAATTACAATGAATTTATAATTGTGAAAGAATGAAAAAGAACAAATTAACATTTTTAGTTTATTCAATTATAGTAGATTTATAGATACTTGTTGCAAATATTTATGGATATCTATCCATACTCGTATCTTTTTCGTGCTACAGGTTTTTAAGTTTTTTTTTCTCAAACTCACTAAGAGACATACCAAATCTATCCATGCTGGTGAGTGCTAGTGGATTTGTGAATTTAAAGGTAAAATTGCCATCCTTAATCTTAATTCACTCCGAGGTTACTTGAAATTTTACATCAATTAGATTAGTTGTCTGCCTACGTGAGAGGAGTAGAAGATCATATACTGCTCCCATATTCATCAAGTTCATAAGAGAGAGAATATAGGAGCCCTTCTTTTTATAATCAACCGTTAGGGGACATTTGATAGAGTTAATTTAATCTTACTCACTCTGTCCATATAATATAATAAGAAATACATATTTTCGTAAATTTAGAAAAAAAATAAAAATAAAAATTTACCGATTACTTTGCCGACAGTTTCCTTTCGTATATGCACAAGAAAATGGAAGAAACTGAATTACAAGAACAATAAACATACGCGTTTATTTTTTTCTGGGTATATAAGAAAAAGTTCATCAGAATGATTAGTATTAATGTATTACAATGCGTTTGCTTTATTTAATACTATGTTGAAACAGGATGCCAGCCAGGAAAAGATATATTCTCCTCATCTCGTTTGTGAGATCTCACAAGACATAAGACGCTGCACATTCTGTTAAGATTCATTTTACCCTGCATTGCAACCACATCCAACCCAAGTAATACAATTAGTGCATTGAATAGTTAAAATAAATTTGTTTCTCTCAAATTTTCAGCAAAAGTAAAGAACCAGGGATTAGAAGAAAACATACTTTGAGCAATCAAGGTCATGGGTAAGTTTGTAAGGACAGTTACTCCGACATATTCCAGGAAGCGTGTTAACACGATCATAGTCGAGGCCAGGTATCATTGCAGCCCCTTGCTTGACACAATTACATTGAAACCTGCGATCTTCTGTTGTTTTCGAAGCAGCATTGAGTGCTCGAATGCCGTCACAACAAGCTGGTGGTACAGCTCCGCCCATGACGCCGTAGCTGATGCATGGAGTCAGCCAGATTGTCACCTGTTCACATGTTAGTGTTGAATCAACGCGAGGGGCAACCAGCAACATGATTACAAGAAAAAACTTGAACGCCGCCTTAAAGAATGGAGACCTAGCCATGCTGATTAATTTGCTTGCTGTGATTCATTTTTGCCTCAGACTGGTCTCCTTTATAACGAGTTCGAGAAATGAGGTGGATCCGTCGAGGATTTTGGCAGTTTCCGTTGGTCCAATGGCTGCTGGAAATATATGACTGAGCCACAGAAGATATTTTTGGCAATTGATGACTGAGAGATAAGAAGATAAGCTAAATGCATGCTCTTGTTCGTTCATTCGTCTTGAGAAGGATTCCCTGAGTTGATTTAGGAGTTGATGATACTGAAATTTTTGGACTTGTTAACCCAAAACGAAAGTGCCACGAAGTGTGCCAATTTAACACGGACTAATATTATTTTCCTGAAATATCCTGGACGACTTCTCTCCGCCAATCAGGCCTTTAATTGCCAAGCCTTATCGACAAGTCAAGTCTCAGTTTTCCACCAACTTAATCCAGAAGACAACCAAAGAGAGACAAGAGAGACAAGAAAATTCTACACGCACAGAGAGTACCCAAACTTGAACATTCAAATGGCTAGGGTATTTGATCTCTAGACGGCATTTCGGTTGATGAAAATTTCAGTTTTGCACGCATCATTTTCTTGTATCTAGTTTTGATTGATTTAACCAAATAGCACCTAATTTATCATATAAGTTATTGTAATGTTTTCATTCTAATCCGATACAACTTATAATAATTTTCATCTCAATCGGATTCAACAGTTTTAAAAAAAAGAATAATGACAAATCCAGTCCCTTTCCAATAAAAAGTGGAAAAAATATTAATTTTAATTTTAATTCAATTTAAATTAAGTAAAGTTATAAAAGCATTCTATATACAACAATAACAACAATAATAAATATGTAAGTACATGGAATTATATTAATTAAAGAGTAAAAATTGATCAGTGTTTTATGCAACATTTTCTTAAAATTTCTTAACATGAAAAAGGTTCAGTGATAATAAAATAAAAATTAGTATATTAATTTTTTTTCTTTAATGTATATATTGGCGGATACTAAGTTGTGTAAAAAATGAGTGTATATTTTATCCTAACTGCTAGCATAAGTTTGTGTTATTTATAATAGTTATTTGTAGCAGAGGCAAATTTTGATAATTCTTTTTAAGTTTTTGTACAATTTTAATATCCTTAATGTTAAAATATTTTTGTCTAATTTTGCTTAATTTATTATATGAATGTCTAATTAAAATACTTAAATTAGGTATAAATTTTCTACTATAATTTAATAATTCTAAAAATTTTTGCTATTCTTTTGTATTTTCTATTTTGTCTTAAACTTATAAAATCTTAGTTACCATATGAGTTTATAATTCTAATTTTCATTTGTCTATTACTAATCCTAAAAATTTTATTTTTAATTGTAATTAATTATATCTTCTATTTTGATATAAGTATATCACTATTTTTTAAACAATCTAAATTTTTGTGTAAATTTATTAAATGCATAAATTTATTTTGTTTAAAAGCTAATATTTCATCTATATATACTATACAAAATTATGAAAAAATGTTTTAGTTTCTTATAATGTTCTAGCTTGAAAATTTTGTGGGGCATTTTTTAATCTAAAAGGCACGATTTATGATTCAAAGTATCCTTCTAAACAATTAAAAGCTGTACATGGAATTCCTTCTTTATGTGCTTGAATTTGTC
This sequence comes from Xylocarpus granatum, assembly GCA_019650275.1. Taxonomy (NCBI): domain Eukaryota; kingdom Viridiplantae; phylum Streptophyta; class Magnoliopsida; order Sapindales; family Meliaceae; genus Xylocarpus; species Xylocarpus granatum. The sequence goes on from BNST01001228.1 coordinate 36,844, forward strand.
AAAATCCACTTTTACAATCAAATTTAGAAAAATAATTAGCTTTTGTATACAATTAACTAATTTATCTTTCTTAGGTATGTTATATGTCATGTTTCCTAAATTAGGGTTCATAAATTAAGATCTTACAAAAATAATTTAAGAATAATATTATAATTGGGGATAATTTAGTAGAGTTTCGCTAATAGAAGCAATATCTATATGGAATTGCAATATATTAAAATTCTAAAACTCTCCTAATATATCTCATAAAACGCTAATTTTTGCTCACACAATATAATATTACAAATTTTTATACTATGGTAATTAAATTTACACAATCTACAAAACGTTCTTAACATTCTACCAATTATACTATACATTACAAAATAATCCATCTAAGTACTTTTAGCAAAAGTATAGTGTCCTTCATAATTTACATATTTCTATTGCATCCAAAATCTGAAAAGTAAAGAATGAGCTAAAACTATGTAGATATTCACATATAATTAATATTTGATAAGTAAATTTAAAAATAATTATACTCCTAATTAATCAAATTAATAAATAAAAATAAATATCAATAAGTGTATATATATATAAAAAATACTAAAATAATAACATAGGATGATTATCACTAAGTGCAATACATAATTTAAGAGCATTATTCTTAGGGACTACCGTCAAAAAATATGTAGCCTATGTATTTTAAAGGCTTTATACCCGAGAATTGCTGCCAATGATTTCAAGTTTACAGACTTTTACTGAGGGGCTGAAATCAAATTCGTAGTCATCGATGCTAACTAAAAATGATACAATATTTCGTGATCCAATCACATATAATAATAACAAAATAAATTATTTATATCATTCCACAAAATTGCAAATATCAGAAGCATAATTCATAATAAAATTACTGAATTTTTGAAGAATTTATGCAAAAAAAATTTTTATTAAAATAATTAATTTTATATGAACTGCCTACTTTAATTATAAATGGATGATGCGCTTTTACAACTCCCTTGCTCCTTGTTTCCCTTCTCAAGTACCATCTAATATTATTTTTATTAATATATAATCGCCAAAATGCACTAGTTGAATTTTTTAAATAAAAATTATTAATAATAATAAATTACTAAAAAATCCTTGAGATATAGTAATTACAAAAATACTCCTAAATATTTACACTTAAGGTCAAAAGTACTAGAATTTACTATCTCGCCTTAAATTATAAGAAATTTTATTCTGATCTTAATATTTTTTTATTATCTATGCACAAAACTTTAAATTTATGAAATAGAATAAAATTTTTAAAATCCCTGCATTTTCACATCCAGTCAAAATTCTACAAATTTTCATCTAATTTTTAATAATTTTTGAGAAATCTTTCAATCAAACTATCTAATTTAACCCAAAATATATTGATCTAATATCTAATAACTTAAAATAATAATAATTTTTAACTATTAAGTTAATAGAACAAAATTTATTTATTTTCTCCAAATTTTTTAAAATACAAAAGTTTTACCTTTACCCTCTCTTTTTTTTTCTTCTTCTTTTTTCTCCTCTTTTCTTCTTCTCTTTCTTTCTTTTATTCTTCTTTTCTCTTTTCCGTGTCTTCTCCAATCTTCTCCAATTTCTATTATTCACTTTTTTAAAATATGCATAAAGTGAGCTTGGACTTGGACTAATAGGGTGGGGCGTAACATTATAACTATTGTTTAGAGTATTGTCCTTAAGTTTATCGTTTATTATTATTCTAATTTTACCTCTTTTTAACTATTGTTTAGAATATTGTTCACTTTGTTTATTTACTATAAATATTGGACTTTTATGTGTACTTTTACTTTTTCTAATTACCTTTGATTTTAATAATTCTTCTATATGCATTTTAAATTCTATTCTGCCTTCTAAACTTTAAGCTAAATCTTGTGTTTTTATTATTATGTCTATTTCGATTAATGATTTCTATTTTATAAATTCATTATTATTTTTACTAATTGATTATTTTCAATAATTTTTAATTTTTCTAGTTTCTCCATAATGTTTATAGACAATTGTTCACATTTTGTATATTCAACTTCTTTGTCTACATTTACTATATCTTATAAAAATATTTTTTGTGCTAACTTCATTTAATAATCCTATTTCTCTATTTTTTTTTCTAAATTCTTCTTCTAATAAGCATTCCATTATGTTATCATATTTATCACATTATAAAGTGTGAATACTTATAAGGTGTTAAGATGTCATGTTATATTTTTAATGTGAAATTTAGTTGTTAAATACATTTTTTTAATATTTGAATAAAAAAACTCAACAATATTATATAGATACTAAATGAGTGATATTATCAAATTTAATTGGTGGCATTTTTACCAATCTTAACTCACAAATATTATAAAAATTTATTTATTATGACTTTTCAATAATTTAAATGTTATTATTAACATGCTTAATTTTTATGATTGCAAGGATTGGATTTTGAATTTTTTAATTTTTCAAAAATAAAAAAAAAGTGCTAGATTTTTCTCCTCTTCTTTTTTAGAACTATAATTTTTTATCTTCTTTTTTGGAATTAGAACTGTATCATTTTAAAAAACATGACATCGATTAATAAATTTGAACATTTCATTCCATCAGCTTGGGGGTAAGTCCAAAATTCCACGGAAGCCATATTATTAAAACAGGTCGGCTATGCTGATGCTGTCCACGTGACAAAAATCCAATACAAATAAGACATATCAGCGTCCATGTCTGCCACGCCCACGCCCATGTCAGCTTTGAAAATCTGTATGTTTGTTTTCCGTGGAAAATTTATTATAAAATTAACAAGTCTTTCGTGATAAGCGTGCTTAAGTTTTACCAATAATATATTTATTGATGTAACTGTAATTATTTACTATTGTTAATTGACTGCTAGGTCGTATAACAATATAACTAATAAACGAGACAATTAATCAATATATAAATAAAAAAAATATTTTTAAATATTAAACAAACTTACGATTATAATAGAATAATTATAATTAAGGAATACAATGCCATCCAATGATAAATACGTGGGAATGCCATCTAATGATATATACGTGAGCCATTCTATTAATTTATAATAAAAATATATTACATACTAATAATTTTTTTTAAAATTTTGCTACTTAAAATATTAGTCTAATAAAATATTTAGTTAATAAAATATATATTTTTTATTTTAAATCATTTCCATAATAAATTTAATTTAAGTGCAAATTAGTTTTAATTACTTAATAAAATACAAGTTAAGAATTATATTACTTTTGTCATCAAAGATTAATTAATCAATTATGAATAGTGCAAATATTTTTTGCAATTTTTTGAAATTTTTTGAATGTGTGTATATATTTATATTCATTATTGATTAATTAATATAGGCAATGTTGGGTATCTTACGAGTCACAATGTATCACGTTATCAACAACACAGTATACAATTTAAATACTGTACATAAATTTGCTATTTTGTGAAAAAAAAGGAACTTGATTGAACTTTACTAAGATATCCCACTATCTTAGCAACTTTATTAATTTAAATTGTTTGTTAAATAATAAAATATCAATCCCAGGCCAGGGCGGGTCAAAACGCAAATTTCCATTCCGTCGTTTTCATATCCGTTGCCTCCCTTCCGTCTCTCCCTGTTTCTCTGTCCCTCTCGCTTATTGCTATTGTCAAACATTTCTACAGAGCAGGCATTCTCATAAAAGTTGCAGAAAATTACAATTATTTGCGCAAATTCTCCTTCTTACAGTAAGATTTCTGTTAACATTCCAGATTCTCTCAGGTTCGTCGCTTTGCACATACTCCACGATTTATTAATTTTTCTTAATTAGTCGCAGGCAGATCTAGTGAATCCTGAATTCACACAAGTCTTAATTCAATTCTGGTTATCTTTTTTATTTTTTTATTTGTTTTGTTTTGTGTTCCGTCATTGTTACAGCTGCGCTTGTTCGTTCGTCGATTGCTTTTCCTGTAATTCTATACTGTTATGCTTTAAATAAAGTAAGTGTACGTATGCTCGATGATCACTTACTTGTATATGCATACAGATACCTGTATTTTTATATTTTTGTTTTGTGTAGATCCGGATCGAGTGAGAAAATTTGAGAGACAGAAAAGGAAGAAGATGAGTGAAGGACAGAAGTTCCAATTAGGAACAGTTGGAGCATTGAGTTTGTCGGTGGTATCTTCCGTTTCCATTGTGATTTGCAACAAGGCGCTTATTAGTTCTCTTGGTTTCACTTTTGGTCAGTGCGTTTTTCAATCCTTATTCTATTGTTGTTAGATCTAATGTCGTTGTGATAGAGCTTTAGAAATCAATTTCTTAGTGTTTTGATCATATGATATTTAAATATGTCCAGCAATTGTTGGAGCAAAGATTTCGGGAAAAAACTTTAGTATTCACGGGAAGTCACTAAGTACTGTTTCTTTAGTATCAAAATTAAGTTTTACTGATTCTAATGCGGCGGTGGGATTTTCTAGGTATTGTGCCCTTTTCTTTTCTTTTGTTAATTTCTTGTGTTTTCATTTCCAAGATCTTAGGGTGCCTTTGGTCTTGTTTTTCAATTAATGTTTCCATAAAAGAAAAATGAAAATGGATTTTTTTGGTAGGTAAAATAACTTTATTTAATATTTAATTGTATAAGACATTAGAGTAATGCTAGACATCCATTATATGTATTCCAAATTTTCATTCCGAATAATGTTCATCAAGTTGTGGTGAAATGATGTTATAAATGATTTTGAAAATTGTAAAAGTATATCACTCACTTAATGCCACATATTTGGGATGAGAAATTTGGTATATGAATTTGGGATGTCTACCATTACTCAAGGCATAAACATTAAATATAGTTGTGTTTTATTTTTTATTTATGCAAAATATTTTGTCAAATATTTCAAATCGAAGAAGATAAAATAATTTAGTGTATAATCCTCAGTATCATTTTAAATATATAATATTTAATTTTTATATATCTCTTGTTATTTGATGATATATTATTATTTGTAATAAATTGTAATAATTATAATATTAGTAGAAACCACACAATGGCTTGTATATTGTTTTTCAAATACAAGGGAAAAAACTAAAAGCTGTTTTCTACTTTATAATTGAAAAATGAAAAACCAATTTCTTCCGGTTTACTAGTCATTTTGGAAAAAACTAACCTAAAATGTTTTCAGCCTGATTGTAAAAAATGAAAATGATAATAGAGGACAAGCCCTTAAACTTTATTGATGTATAAGTAGGAAATTATTTGTTACACTGTGAATGGATGATGCTGTGATTCAGTTTAAGGGTTGTAATGATTCCGTTGCATGGCTCTCTTTCCTCATCTTTTTTCTTTTCATTTTAATTTAAATTCACTTCATGACTTCGTATGTCGTGAGATGCTGGCACAAGATGGTGGATGCCAATTTCTCTAAATATGGTAATCCTAAAGAATTATGTAAAATATTATTTTAACCCTTCTTGGGATATAATTTAAAATATTATGTGGGTGGTTTATCCTTGTCCTTTTTGTGGGCAGCTTGCTTATCCTCTTGCAAATTTCTTTAAATTTTTAATACAGGTATAAAAATTTTACTGGGGGTAAAAAGAGAGAAAGGGGGAAAAAATCATCATGATTTTTGTTTCAGTTTGGCATAATAGATATTACTTGATCACTTATTCACACTCTCTAACATGCAGCCACAACTTTGACAAGTTGGCATCTACTTGTCACTTTTTGTTCTCTTCATGTGGCGTTATGGTTGAAACTATTTGAGCACAAGCCTTTTGATCCAAGAGCTGTTATGGGATTTGGGGTATTAAATGGGATATCTATTGGGCTGTTGAATCTTAGCTTGGGTTTCAACTCCGTTGGGTTTTACCAGGTAAAATTCCATTATTCAAGTTCTAACCTGTGATCTACAATTTGTGCTGACAACAATAAACAGTGTTATCAGCAAATGGTTTTTTTAACTCCTATCACTTATCCAAAGGGCCCCATTATGTTGTAGAGTACCACAAAAACATCTTAAACACCATTTTATTTCAGAAGGTTTGCTGTATCTTCTCTGTTAAATAAATGTGCCTTGGAGCTTTTCCTTACTATGTTGTGCGTTGTCATGTGGTTTAAATTATTGAAGATATGTGTTGTGTCCACACTCAAGGTGATAACTACTTCAGTTTTTTTGTTTATACACACACATTGATCTACAGCATCTTTATTTATTGCAGTTTGACAAATTGAAAATGCCATTATAATCTGCTAAAATGCTTTGGTACTTCAATCCAGTAGTCTAATACTTTAAAATCTAGGAGGCGTGGTTTCTCAAAAGTTCTCTTTGTATTTGTCATTTTAGATGACCAAACTTGCAATCATCCCATGCACTGTTCTTTTGGAGACCATTTTCTTCAGAAAGCAATTCAGGTCAGTTTTAATAATGTTATTTCATTAGTTTGATAACAATGCATTTATTCCTGTGTTTTATGCATTCTACATGATAGTAAGGTACGATGCTCTCTCTTAAATGTTTGAGATTGGTCTCAGTTCAATTTCTTTTTAGACTAGAATTTAGTTGGTATATTTTCACTCAGTCTATATGGTTCTTTCTCTCTTTGAGCATGTGGAATTTCACAATTTTTAGATTTTCCTTTGGGTGATATAAATATTAACTAGACAAGTAGGCTTGTGTAGGCTATTAGGCTACAACATAATCTATTTTGAATGTACTTTCTTGATCATGCCATTTCAAATGTTCACTTGGTTGAGATCTGCAATTATGGCTGTTTTGTTTACTTTTTCTTTTTTAATTTTTAATCTTTTGCCTTGATAAAGCTCTCGAATTGTCTGTCTCAAATTATTTCTTATTAAAGGCCTTAAAAGTTATTATACATAACCTTATTATATATTGGTTATGTGCACTTGCTTGTTTAGTTGTGGTCAGTTTTAGTGGAGTAATGCTACACGTACAAACTACAAACACAATCTTATCAATGCACACCAATTTGGCATTATACATTTTGATGAGAAAAAAGAGTCAATGTTATTGCCACATCATCTATTCTCAAAATTTTTTCTAAACTTTTACTCAATTTGGATGATGCTGTGTTAGTTTGAATAATTTAGTTTAAATAACTACTAAATGTAGCATTTTAACTCTGTATTTTCAGTCTACTCTTTTCATAAATTATTTATACACTTACAGCTGTGTATTAATATATTCTTTTAAATAATTGCAGTAGGAATATTCAGCTTTCACTAGCTATCCTTCTTGTTGGTGTTGGAATTGCAACTGTGACCGATCTTCAGCTTAATGTTTTGGGTTCTATCTTGTCTCTGCTTGCAGTTATTACAACTTGTGTCGCTCAAATTGTATCCTTAGCCAAAGTTATCTTTGCTATTTCTTTGTCTATTAAGTTATTTAGTATGTTCCAGTCGTACCACATTTTTTCATGGTTGGAATTTCTTTTCTAATACAAACCTTAACCAGTTACACTCAGATGACCAATACCATCCAGAAGAAGTTCAAAGTCTCTTCAACCCAACTGCTGTATCAGTCTTGCCCCTATCAGGCAATAACTTTGTTTATCATTGGCCCATTTCTAGATGGTTTTTTGACCAACAAAAATGTTTTTGCGTTCAAATACACCCCTTATGTGCTGGTAGGAATTGAATGACGTTTCACTCTTATATCTCACTTCTTTGCTGTTGAAATTTTTTGCTTTTCATGGTAACTTTTGTATTATTTTCTTGTTTGCAGTTCTTCATTGTTCTATCCTGCTTGATTTCTGTCTCTGTAAACTTCAGTACTTTTCTGGTAATTGGAAAGACATCTCCGGTTACCTATCAGGTTCTGGGACATCTCAAAACATGCTTAGTTCTAGCCTTTGGCTATGTTCTACTTCATGACCCATTTAGCTGGCGCAACATTTTGGGGATCCTGATTGCTGTAATTGGAATGGTGCTTTATTCATATTGTTGCACTGTTGAGAGCCAGCAGAAAGCTAGTGAAGCATCAGCACAATTGCCCCAGGTAGTTTTACATTTTTTTGAATTTGATGAAGACCAGAAATGCCTTGCTTATATATCCTTAGGAAATATATTGCATAAATCAGGTTGTAAGAAGAGGTAATTTGTAAGTGTGTAAACTACAAAAACGAGTGGACTATCCCACACTAACTTCGCACAATAACTCTACCAAAAGGCAATCCTATTTGGGGAACTGCTTATTTTGTTTGTGGACTCATATTTTACATTTTGATTGTAATGCAAGTATTTCTTTCATCTTTATTCCTATAATGCCACATTATTTGTATATAATTTATAAAACAAAGTAGGTGACTAATTTTCTCTGTTCTCAAATTGATTCAGGTCAAGGAAAGTGAAACTGACCCATTAATTACTGTGGAAAAAGGAACTGGAATCATGGGCGACAGTGGAGTTGACAAAACTCCTGTATGGAATTCAAATAAGGACCTGCATGCATGAAACTTCTCAATTTTTATTCATTCCCCTTGGATAAAAATTTGAGTCAGCAAACTATTCCACCGATGAAGATGTTGCTGGCAAGAGGCACCATGTATTTTCAAAGCAGCAGGTCGGGAATTCATTGATTACAACCTCCGTTGTAGTAGTCCCAGAGATGGAAGGAAATGCCATTTTATATAGCAATTTTGTTTGTCATCCATATGAGTTGGGCATGAAATGAAATGGAATGCATATCAGAATTTTATTTGTTAAATGTATACTCTGTTACCAAATACTGGAAAAAATTCATTATCATTTTTTCTGTTTAGTGTGTATTTTCAATTCCTAGTGAGCGCATGCAGTCTTGCACCTATTGCTCCCATTTCCTCAAGTTTTATTGGTACAAAATTTAAGAGCAATTAGCCTTATGAGTTTCTTTGTATAATTGATACAAGTAGAGTTTTCATTGGTATAGTTTTCTTGAAATAAAATTCTCAGGGTTATTTTGACTTACCAGTTTATTTGTTGAGAAATATACATTTTATTATTTCTATTTCACTCTCTTTTTCATTGGATTATCAAAACAATCTGCGTAGATGTTTCTTAAGCACGTGGTAATCCTTTGGGCATGAGATTGACGACCATCTTAAATTTTATGTCAATGCATTTGTATTTAGAGCTGTTCACTCCACTTTAACTAAGAAGTTGCGAACATATTGTTACAAAATATATTGTTTGTAGTTCTTTTTCCCAAATTACAATAATTAGTGCTACATGCCGGATATATGTACTACTTATCATTGTTGATTTTGTAGCACATCCTTGTTTCTTGCCTAACCAAGAAACAATTGTTCTAACAAACAAAAATATATTTTCCCTTGTTGAATTTCTAGCATCTAAATCTCTTGTAAATCTGAATCATAATAACCAACACATTCTAGATCAAAAGCCAAATTATGGTTTTGTAGCTTTTGCCCCCTTGAGATAGAAGTCAAATTAGTGCGTGACAAGTTAGAGAAAGGCAAAGTAATAAAAGGAAGGTAAATTGATTCTTCAGGTGGTTTGAGATTTACTGATTGATTTTTTGTACCATTTATTAATGTTAAGTTTGATGAGAGAATGAGAGAACTTTCACCAAAGAGAGAAAGATGAAGTAGATGAGTGAATTGTTTTCTACTTCTTATTCATTATCTAAACATTTACACATCTTGTGTTTATATACACACTATCCTAACGGCTAGGTACAAACTCACTTTACTTTTCTAACAGCTAGGTACAACATACAAAAGCACATCTTTTAACTTTAAAAAACTAGCCGTTATTTTGTCCTTTAGTGGTTTAGTATGACATGGGCTTTGGGCTTGATGTGGGTACTCATAGATTAGCCAAAGAGTTATTTGGGCTTTTTCATCTTCACCCTCAATCTTTTCATCTCCAATGCAACACAATCACAATGTTGGTATGAATTTGGAGATTGATCAATTGGCTCACTCGACTTTATTTCAATACTCCCCCTCAAGTTGGGCTTGAAGATGTTGTTCAAATTCAACTTGCTTATTGCGATCCTGATATGTTTTTTAGTAGGAGCCTTTGTGAACAAGTCTCCTAGTTGATCTTCGCTTGGAACATAAGGGGTGCAGATGGTCTGATTCTGAACTTTCTCCCTAATAAAGTGACAGTCCATCTCAATGTGCTTTGTTCTCTCATGGAATACTGGATTTGAAGCTATGTAGATTGCTGCTTTGTTGTCGCAAAATAGTTTCATTGGTGCTTCAGTTTTTGAACCCCAAATCTTGAACTAAAGCCTTCAACCAAATCAGCTCACATGTTGCACTTGCCATTGCTCGATACTCAGCCTCTGCACTTGACCTTGCTACCACACTTTGTTTCTTACTCTTCCAGGTTACTATGTTTCCTCCAACAAATGTGCAATATCCGGTAGTTGACTTTCGGTCTTCAACATTTCCGGCCCAATCTGCATCACTATATGCTAGGATCTCATGGTGACCATTCTTTTGCATATGTAAACCTTGGCCTGGTGTGCCTTTTAGGTAGCAGAGGATTCGATTTACCATGTTCATGTGGTTGGTCATTGGTTGCTGCATGAATTGACTAACCTGATTCACAGCAAAGCTAATGTCAGGTCTAGTAATGGTTAAATATATTAACTTACCGACAATTCGTTGATATTGCTTGACATTCTGAATTGGCTTGGGTTGCTTCTCTTTGTCTTCTTCTTTATCCTTTTGCTTGTAGGTATTTTCAATTCGCGTTGGAGCTATCCTTGCACCTAGTTTACCTGTTTCACCAAGTAAATCAAGTGTATATTTTCTTTGGCATAGAAATAGTTCCCTTTTTAGAGTGGGCAATTTCTATTCCTAAAAAATATCGTAAGTATCCCAAGTCTTTAATGTCAAAAACAGATTTAAGATATGATTTAATGCAACTAATGCCTATTTCGTCATTACCAGTAATGATTATGTCATCGACATAAATGAGAATCACCGTTATTCCATATTTGGAATGTTTGGTGAATAGTGAGAAATCAGCCTCACTTTTATTGAAGGCTTGACAACTGAGAGCATTGTGCAATTTAGAGTACCAAGCCCTAGGGGATTGTTTAAGGCCATAGATAACCTTTCTAAGCTTACATACATGTGATTTAGGAATGTTAGTCCCATAACCTTCAGGTATTCTCGTGTATACTTCCTCTTCTAATTCGCCTTGTAAGAAGGCATTTCTTACATCCATTTGGTACAACGGCCAATCATAATTAACAGCTAAGGACATAAGAACTCTAATGTATCTCGACTTGTGATCAATGAATGTGGCAAAATATACACTTGGATATACTTGATTAAAAACAAATCAGAGACCTTATCATGTTTTAAAGAGTATGTTTCCTTCATTGAAAATCAACTTGGCAAAAGGATTAAGATTCTTAGGAGCGACAATGGGGGAGAATATACTAGTCACGCCTTTGAGAATTACTTGAGCACTTTAGGGATAGTTCATCAAACAACTTGCCCCTACACACCTGAACAAAATGGTGTGGCCAAGCGGAAAAATCGGCACATTTTAGATGTAGGAAGGTCACTAATGTTTCATCACAATGTCCCTAAAAGATATTGGAATGAAGCCATTCTCACTGCCATACATTTGATAAATCGTATGCCTTCGAAGTTGTTGAATGGAAAATCTCCTTTTTGTTAAGTTTGATGAGAGAATGAGAGAACTTTCACCAAAGAGAAAGATGAAGAAGATGAGTGAATTGTTTTCTACTTCTTATTCAATTGTCTAAACATTTACACATTTTGTGTTTATATACACACTATCCTAACGGCTAGGTACAAACTCACTTTACTTTTCTAACAGCTAGGTACAACATACAAAAGCACATCTTTTAACTTTAAAAAACTAGCCGTTATTTTGTCCTTTAGTGGTTTAGTATGACATGGGCTTTGGGCTTGATGTGGGTACTCATAGATTAGCCAAAGAGTTATTTGGGCTTTTTCATCTTCAACCTCAATCTTTTCATCTCCAATGCAACACAATCACAATGCTGGTATGAATCTGGAGATTGATCAATTGGCTCACTCGACTTTATTTCAACACTCCCCCTCAAGTTGGGCTTGAAGATGTTGTTCAAATTCAACTTGCTTATTGCGATCCCGATATGTTTTTTAGTAGGAGCCTTTGTGAACAAGTCTCCTAGTTGATCTTCGCTTGGAACATAAGGGGTGCAGATGGTCTGATTCTGAACTTTCTCCCTAATAAAGTGACAGTCCATCTCAATGTGCTTTGTTCTCTCATGGAATACTGGATTTGAAGCTATGTAGATTGCTGCTTTGTTGTTGCAAAATAGTTTCATTGGTGCTTCAGTTTTGAACCCTAAATCTTGAACTAAAGCCTTCAACCAAATCAGCTCACATGTTGCACTTGCCATTGCTCGATACTCAGCCTCTGCACTTGACCTGGCTACCACACTTTGTTTCTTACTCTTCCAGGTTACTATGTTTCCTCCAACAAATGTGCAATATCCGGTAGTTGACTTTCGGTCTTCAACATTTCCGGCCCAATCTGCATCACTATATGCTAGGATCTCATGGTGACCATTCTTTTGCATGTGTAAACCTTGGCCTGGTGTGCCTTTTAGGTAGCAGAGGATCCGATTTACCATGTTCATGTGGTTGGTCATTGGTTGCTGCATGAATTGACTAACCTGATTCACAGCAAAGCTAATGTCAGGTCTAGTAATGGTTAAATATATTAACTTACCGACAATTCGTTGATATTGCTTGACATTCTGAATTGGCTTGGGTTGCTTCTCTTTGTCTTCTTCTTTATCCTTTTGCTTGTAGGTATTTTCAATTGGCGTTGGAGCTATCCTTGCACCTAGTTTACCTGTTTCACCAAGTAGATCAAGTGTATATTTTCTTTGGCATAGAAATAGTCCCTTTTTAGAGTGGGCAATTTCTATTCCTAAAAAATATCGTAAATATCCCAAGTCTTTAATGTCGAAAACAGATTTAAGATATGATTTAATGCAACTAATGCCTATTTCGTCATTACCAGTAATGATTATGTCATCGACATAAATGAGAATCACCGTTATTCCATCTTTGGAATGTTTGGTGAATAGTGAGAAATCAGCCTCACTTTTAATGAAGGCTTGACAACTGAGAGCATTGTGCAATTTAGAGTACCAAGCCCTAGGGGATTGTTTAAGGCCATAGATAGCCTTTCTAAGCTTACATACATGTGATTTAGGAATGTCAGTCCCATACCCTTCAGGTATTCTCATGTATACTTCCTCTTCTAATTCGCCTTGTAAGAAGGCATTTCTTACATCCATTTGGTACAATGGCCAATCATAATTAACAGCTAAGGACATAAGAACTCTAATGGAATTCATTTTAGCTACGGGGGCAAAAGTCTCGGTGTAATCAATACCATAAGTTTGAGTGAAGCCTTTGGCCACTAACCTAGCCTTATATTTTTCAACAGTTCCATCACTCTTAAGCTTGGTCTTGTATACCCATTTGCAGCCAACAACCTTCTTCCCTTTAGGCAGTGGAACAATATCCCAAGTTTGATTTCGAATTAAAGCCTTAAGCTCTTCATTCATTGCACTTCTCCAAATTGGGCTAATTTGGGCCTCTTGGTAATTGGAAGGCTCTTGAATATCATCGATGGCATTTAGAAAAGCTTTATACTGATCTTTAATGTGATCATGAGTATAGTAGCTTTGAATAGGGTGATTGGTCACATGGTTTCCATGATGAAACACTCTAGTTTTCATCCATTCAGAGGCAGGTCTTTTGATCCGAGTAGATCTTCTGAGTGTGGGTAGTTCCTGTGTAGCATGAGCATCACTATCCATAAATTGATTTGGTATGTCATGGCTACTAATTTGGTCATCTCCAAGATGATCTGGATCAATCTGATTATGGGATGAATCATCTTGGGCAAAAGTAGGTTCATTCTCATCATTTGTTTGTCTAAGAGGGTAAGGATCATTCTCATTTTGAGATGATTCCTCTTGAAATTCTAGCTGATTATGCATATTCTTCCTAAGTTCAAGAATGGGTCCCTTTGTGTGAATAGTGTCAATAACAGGACCTGGGTTGGAATTACCCACATCCTCCCCCTTACCATTGGTTTTGAGTTCATGTTTTTCGAAGTAGGGTTCATGCTCTAAAAATGTTACATTTCTAGATACAAACAACCTATTTGTTTTAGGGTCAAAGCATCTATAACCCTTTTGGGTTGTGGCATAACCTAGGAATATGCATTTTTGACTTTTATAGCTAAGTTTGTCCCTATTGCTACAAGGAATATGAACATAACATATACATCCAAAAATTTTAAGATATGAAAGATTTGGCTTATGATTAAACATTACCTCATTCGGAGTCTTGCCTTTTAGAACCTTTGTTGGTGTTCTATTTATCAAATGAACAGCTGTGAGGATGGCATTGCTCCAGAAATGCTTAGGAACATTATGGTAGAACATCATTGATCTTCCAACTTCCAAGATATGTCTATTCTTCCTCTCTGCCACTCCATTTTGTTCTGGAGTGTATGGGCATGTAGTTTGATGTACAATCCCTTCACTTACCAAGTATTCCTTAAAGGAATTATTGACATATTCTCCACCATTATCAGTTCTAATCATTTTAATTTTTCTGCCAAATTGGTTAGTGACAAAAAGCATAAAGCGTTTAAAGCATGGTAATGTGTGCGACTTGCATTTTAAAAGGTATATCCACGTATATCTAGATTTGTGATCAATAAATGTAACGAAGTATCTATAGTTATCATGAGATGTCACAGGAGCAGTCCATAAATCAGAATGAATTAAATCAAAAACATCATCACATTCATGTTCTGACAGTACAAAAGGAGGTCTAGTTTGTTTTCCTAAAATACATGCTTCACACTTAGAAATGTAACAATCTTTTAAATCAGGAACTAGACTATTCAAAATGTGATTAGAAGGATGTCCCAGCCGTGCATGCCATAGCTCATGTGAATTAATTTGTTTAGTGACCCTAAAAGCTTGTTTTGCGTCATTTAGCATGTAGAGGCCATTTTCAGCGAAACCTTCACCAATCTTCTTCCCGGTTATAATATCCTGAAAAATCACTTTATTAGGACTAAATATAGCAATACAATTTAGGTCTTTAGTGAGTTTACTAACCGATAATAGATTAGAATCAAAATTAGGAATATAGAACCCTTTAGTATGTTTTGACAATAAATCTAAATCCGCTGAATACTTAATGGGAACATGCTTTCCATTAGCAACTTTGACACTTTGTATTCTCCTTAAAGGATATAGTCTAGATGCTTTATTTATGTTTCTAAACATATGATCACTAGCACCTGAGTCTATAATCCATGGTTCATGATCATTGTGAGAGTAAAAGTGAGAGTTAAGAAGAGTACCGTCCTCCCATTTGCCTTTATGAGCATGGTGTTGGGTTCCAAGTGCTTCCATATTGATTTGGAGTTGGTTCTGTATCACCTTGGCAATATCATCGAGGCTAAAGGAGTGAACACTTGAAGTCTCGGTGATAGGAGCTGAATGGGCACTTGGAACACCGTGGATACTTTGATTTGAGACTTTACCCTTCTTGAACCGTGAAGGCATGAGTTCTGGGTGAAGATACCAGCATCGATCTTTAGAGTGACCATTCTTGTGACAATGGTCACACTTAGCTCGATTTGGGTTGTTGCTGTTTCCCTTTGACTTGGTCACTAAGGCTTCAGTTTTAAGCTTCTCTTGAGCCAAAAAAGCATTTGTCTCCACCTTGTGGTCATGGCCATTTACGTCCAGGAGACGATGGGCTGTTTCTTCCTTGTTGATCATGTAACAAACCTCTTCAAAGGGAGGCATTTCATTGCTTCTCAGTATTTGATTCCGAATGTCATTAAACTTGGAGTTTAAGCTAGCAAGATAAGTAAATACCTTATCCTCATTAGCACGTGCAAGAATAATGGCAATGTCGTTAGTTTCTGGCCTGTAGGAGTGAAGCTCATCCCATGCCTCTACGAATTTTCCAAGGTGTTCAACTGAGCTCATCTCACCTTGATTAAGCTTATTCAAGAAAGATTTAAGCTCATACACTCTCATGAGATTCTTTTGTTGACCATAGATTCTCTTGATAGAATCCCACAACTCTTTCGACGTCTCGGCATTGGAGAAGATACCAATCAAGCTTGGTTCTATTGAGTTAAGTATCCAAGTTAGAACCATTTTGTCTACTTGGAACCATTCTTCAAATCCATCATCATCCAACGGTCTCTTAACCCTTCCTGTGACAAACCCGTATCTACCTTTACCACACAAAGCATTTGTTGCGGCCTTGACCCATATGGGGTAGTTGTGGTTGTTTAGTAGAATTGTGGTGAGTTTAAGGGAGGTGTTAGCATCTACTTCCATTATCATGGAATTGGTTCTAGTAGAGGTGTTGATGGTGGTTTGAGAAGGTGCTTCACTGGATTTGTTGGTGCCTAAAGAGGGTCCCTCATTTGCCATTTAGATTTGGGCAAAGAATGAGGGATTTTTTTTTCTTTGAAGCACCAATGTAAAAGAATAAAGAACAAGAAGAATGATAGGAGCTTACTGCTCTGATACCATGTTAAGTTTGATGAGAGAATGAGAGAACTTTCACCAAAGAGAAAGATGAAGAAGATGAGTGAATTGTTTTCTACTTCTTATTCAATTGTCTAAACATTTACACATTTTGTGTTTATATACACACTATCCTAACGGCTAGGTACAAACTCACTTTACTTTTCTAACAGCTAGGTACAACATACAAAAGCACATCTTTTAACTTTAAAAAACTAGCCGTTATTTTGTCCTTTAGTGGTTTAGTATGACATGGGCTTTGGGCTTGATGTGGGTACTCATAGATTAGCCAAAGAGTTATTTGGGCTTTTCATCTTCACCCTCAATCTTTTCATCTCCAATGCAACACAATCACAATGCTGGTATGAATCTGGAGATTGATCAATTGGCTCACTCGACTTTATTTCAACACTTTTGAATTGTTGCGTAATAGGCAATCAAACTTATCTTATCTAAAGGTATTTGGTTGTACTTGTTATGTTCACATCCTTAATCATGCTAGAGATAAATTGAGTCATAGGAGTGTAAAGTGCATATTTTTAGGGTATTGCATTGATAAAAAAAGGTTATAAATGTTTAGATCCTTTTACGAATGAGAAATTCTTATCAAGAAATGTTACTGATGTGCTCAATCATGGAAATGAAGTTACTGCCATCCAAGAAAGATTAATCCTCATTAACAAAGGATATCCATGCCAAGAAGAATTCCAGCAGCAGCAGAAAATATCACTAGGCAAGGAGTTTGAGATCAAGTAGGGTTTTACAGTAGGATTAGGAACCCGATATATTAGGCTTATCTTCATAGAAATCTAGATGACTTAGTAGTCCTTATTTACTTAGGAATCCTTATCATAGATGAATTAGGCGTTTTAGTATAAGTTAGACATGGAAAGGCTGTCATTACTATAAATACGGCATTAGTGCTTGTAATTAAACAGTTTTGAAGAATAAGCAGAATTTTGCTTCGTTGCATCCAAATTCTTATCTAAACAAATTCCTTGTTTAGTGGCGAATTATCTATCGATTCTTATCACTCTTCCTTCTTTCTATCTTAGAGTGTGGCGAATCAACCTAGTAATCTTGTTTGTGGCGATTTGATCTTATCAAACTTGATTAACTAGTTTTCTCTTCTTAAACTTTTCATAAGCTATCCCTATCACATTCCCACTTCAAAATTCGTACATAACCCTTCCGCTTTCTTAAAACACCCCTACAGACCCATTAACTTACTCCAATTACGAATTTTCATCTACCCAACAACTATACTATATACTAGCACCTCTTTCCATCCACAAAAACCCAAAAATATATACCCATTAGATCTTGATTCACCATTAAGATCCTTGAGGCATATCAGTTACTTTTCTGGAAAGTGATCCTTACTTTGATAAAGTGAGAAATGAAGGAGAAATGAAAGGGGATCCTCTTCCCCTATCTATTGTAGGTAATCGGTTGAGTTTGTTAAGGAATAACGATCAAATCAATAATGGAGTTAGTTTGAATGAAAGCGAAAAAGAGGATTTTATCTATGAAGATTCAACACAACAGAATGGTGATATTCATGAACCATTGGAATCAAATGAAGAACAAAACATAGTTAGCGAAAGTCAAAGTGAGGAAACACCTTGTGATGAGAACCCTAATGATCAATTAGTTTCAGAGCATGAAATCCCATTTAGTTCCTCACCGGTGGGTCAAAATGAGAGAGAGTCCGATTCTTCATCACATGATCAAAATTTTCCTCTTAGAAGATCTCAAAGAATTAGGAAGCCTCCATCCGAATGGCAGAAAAATAGGGTATTCTTTTATGGGAACAAAGTCACAGCACATCCTATACAAAATTATTATACCTTAGATAATGTTAAAGAGAGTTATAGAGTGTTTTTAAGCAAATTGGATAGTTTGAAAGAGCCATCTTGCTACAACGAGGCCAAGGACATTCCTATTTGGAGAAATGCCATGGATGAGGAGTTGGAAGCTTTAGTTAAGAATAAGACATGGGAAATTGTTACTCTTCCCCAAGGTAAGAAAACAGTTGGGTGTAAATGGGTGTACAAAACCAAGCTGAAGAGTGATGGTTCCATTGAGAAACATAAAGCTAGATTGGTTGCTAAAGGATTCACTCAAACCTATGGTTTAGATTACACGGAGACATTTGCCCCAGTAGCCAAAATGAACACCATTAGAGTTATTTTGTCCTTAGCCACTAATTATGAATGGGAAATGTATCAAATGGATGTTCGAAATGCTTTTCTCCAGGGGGAATTAGAAGAAGAGGTTTACATGGATATCCCACAAGGATACAACATTAAAGTACCAAAACCGCATGTATGTAAGCTTAGAAAAGCCATCTATGGCTTAAAACAATCTCCTAGGGCCTGGTACTCTAAGTTGTTAGGTGCTTTAACTTCTCAACACTTTAAGGTTAGTAGTGCTGATCACTCTTTATTCATAAAACACTCCAATAATGGTATTACTGTTGTGATAATATATGTGGACGATATCATTATAACAGGGAGTGATACTTTGGGAATAAACAGCACTAAAAGTTATTTAAAGTCTACTTTTGATATTAAAGACCTTGGACACTTACGGTATTTTCTAGGTATAGAGATAGCCCATTCTAATAAAGGGCTATTTCTATCCCAAAGGAAAATACACACTTGATCTTTTGAAAGAGACAGGTAAGCTTGGAGGGAAGATAGCATCAACTCCAATTGAAGTACAAGCCAAAAAGAAGGAGGGCAAACCAATTGAAGACATCAAGCAATATCAAAGAATTGTGGGTAAGTTAATCTACTTAACTATTACAAGACCTGACATTTCTTTTGCTGTGAATCAGGTAAGCCAATTCATGACTTGTCCAATGACCAATCACATGGAAATGGTGGACCGAATACTCAAATATCTCAAAGGAACTCTAGGACAAGGATTACTGATGAAGAAACATGGACATCACCAAATTTTTGCCTACACGGATGCTGATTGGGCAGGAAGCATTGAAGATCGCAAGTCTACAACTGGATATTGTACTTTTGTTGGTGGGAATTTAGTGACTTGGAAGAGCAAAAAGCAAACCGTGGTGGCCAAATCAAGTGCCGAAGCTGAATATAGAGCAATGGCTTCAACCACCAGTGAATTGATATGGTTGAAGGCATTGGTTGAAGATTTGGGTTTTAATGTCGAGGCACCTATGAAGCTACATTGTGATAACAAATCGGCGATACATATTGCAAACAATCCGGTGTTTCATGAGAGGACCAAGCATATAGAGGTAGATTGTCACTTTATAAGAGAAAAATATTTGAACAAGACAATCTCAATGCCTTATGTCAAGAGCGAAGATCAATTGGCGGACATATTCACCAAACCTCCGAGTATTCAACAACTCCAAAAAGTTTGTATGCAAGTTGAACTTGATCAATTTGTTCAAGCCCAACTTGAGGGGGAGTGTTGAAGATGAAGGGATTGAGGGTGAAGATAAAAGCCCAAATAACTCTTTGATTGGTCTATGTACACTCTATCAAGCCTAAAGCCCATTTCAAGCTAAC
>BNST01001229.1:0-114510 GCA_019650275.1 Xylocarpus granatum
TATGATCTGCTTGCATACAGCATGAATTCAAAATTCAATCATCTTGTAATTGTAAATATCAAATAGCAAATCATAAATTGTCAAGCACATGAGGTGGTGTTTGGTACTGCCTATTTCTTTTAAATAAAAATACATGTTGCCAACTAATTTGCTTGCTTGCATATTCTAAGCCAAAAATTACCAAAACTGTTAAGCACATTAAGGTGGTGTTCGTCGCTGCCTACTTCTTTTAAATAAAAATACATGTTGCCAACTAATTTGCTTGCTTGCATATTCTAAGCCAAAAATTACCAAAACTGTTAAGCACATTAAGGTGGTGTTCGTCGCTGCCTACTTTCTTTTAAAATAAAAAATAAATACACGTTGCTGACTAATTTGCTGGCATGCTCTAGGCAAAAATTACCAAACGATAAGACTTTGTCTGCCTATGAATTTAGCAGACTGACGTGACATTCTTCTATGTATATATAATACTAAGGCTATATCAAACTTTACTCCACACTTCACTGACTTTTAGAGACATCATAATTTCTCTGATTAACTGTAAATATGGAAGCCAGATTCTCTTCTTCTTCCATGGTGATTTCCACCATTTTTGTTGCACTCGTCCTATGCAAATCCCACGCTCAATTAAACACAACGTTTTATGCCACAACTTGTCCAAATGTAACAGCCATTGTACGCAATGTTGTGGATCAAGCTTTGCAATCCGATCCCAGGATTGGCGCCAGCCTCATTCGTCTCCACTTTCACGACTGCTTTGTTAACGTACGTAAGCTCGAAATTCTTGTCAAAATCTTTCAATATTTGTCTGATTTTTATGTGCTGAGTGATTTTGTTCCCAGGGATGTGATGCTTCGATTTTGTTAGACGTGGGCGGAAACATAACAGAAAGTGAGAAAACTGCCGCTCCGAATGCTAACTCTACTCGAGGGTTTGATGTTGTTGACGACATCAAAACTGCTATCGAGAATTCCTGCCCTGGTGTTGTTTCCTGTGCAGACATTCTAGCTCTCGCTGCAGAATCTTCCGTTTGTTTGGTAAATCCATATGAATCATCATGCGATGCATAATAATCAATTAACAAGTTTAATTTTATTTTACGACGTAAAATTAATTTGCAGTCTGGAGGTCCCTCGTGGAATGTCTTGTTAGGCAGGAGAGACAGTTTGACTGCCAACCAGTCTGGGGCAAATACATCCCTTCCTTCTCCTTTTGAAGGCATAACCAACATTACTTCCAAATTTAATGCTGTCGGTCTGAACACTACCGATGTTGTTGCTTTGTCAGGTAATTGATTATTTTAACAATCTTTTTTATTATTATCTTTTAAATATATAATAACATCTAATACAATTAATCATTGGATATTTAAACAGATTAAAGATCCTAATTTATTTTAAATTTGGTTTGAACTTCCATGATAATTCTCCATAAATTAACATACGTTGATTTAGAATATCAGAAGCTTGGCAAAGTCAAGTCTCTCCTTCGTCGTCTGATTATATCATAACCCTACTTGTAAGTTTCTGTTAAAAAATAAGAAAAAGAAAAAAGTACGTGCATATATTACAAGTCTTACGTAAAGTTGGACAATAATTATGTTTGCGGAAATTTACAGGGGCGCATACTTTCGGACGTGCTCAGTGTAGATTATTCAGGAACAGACTATACAATTTCAACGGCACAGGCAATCCTGATCCGACCCTAAACTCAACAGACTTGACTAGTTTGCGGGAAATTTGCCCAGAAACCCGGCAACGGAACTGCACTGGCAAACCTGGATCCGACAACACCCAATGCTTTCGACAACAACTACTTCTCAAATCTTCAGAACAATCGAGGGCTTCTGCAATCAGACCAGGAGTTGCTTTCGGCAACAGATGCTACAGCTACTGCCCCTATCGTCAATCGTTTTGCCGGAAACCAGACTGCATTTTTCAGGAGCTTTGTTCAGTCTATGCTTAAAATGGGAAATATCTCTCCTTTGACGGGGAAAAGTGGAGAGATTAGATTGGACTGTAGGAAAGTCAACGGAAGTTAGGCTGCTGAGTTGGGGAAGTTCTTGTCTGAAATAAATCAACCAATAGATTTCATTAAATACTAACTATAGCCTGCTTACAAGAAAGTCTGTTTGATGTATTATTAATTATTAAATGAGATAAAAATATTTTAAATTGTAGATAGAGCGATCACAAGAGTAGCATTATGTTCTGTTATAAAATATTATTTATTGAATTCTATTAAATGGTAATTTATAAAGTCACATTTGTTATAAATTATATAATATATGTATTTTCTTAACAGGAAAGATTACGGATACTCTGCATATGAAAACTAATAGAAGTCGCCATTAAACATGAGAGGAAAAAACAAAAAAGAGAGAGAGAGAGAGAGAGTCCGGTTTGATGGCAGATGCTGAAAGCCGGCGGTTGGAGTGGAATAAGACTGAAAATGTGACAGCGGATAATTTCCCTTCTTAGATACGATCCATCACTGCCATTCATCACAACCCACCTGCCCTTGTCCTGATCCCTCATTTTATTAGACAATCAACCAATCGATCATGGACAACTGT
The DNA here is from genome assembly GCA_019650275.1 of Xylocarpus granatum. Taxonomy (NCBI): domain Eukaryota; kingdom Viridiplantae; phylum Streptophyta; class Magnoliopsida; order Sapindales; family Meliaceae; genus Xylocarpus; species Xylocarpus granatum. The sequence continues at coordinate 2,579 of BNST01001229.1, forward strand.
GGGCCCAAGACTTATCTCAACCGCTGGATTACAGGACTGGATCTTTTACTCTGATACCTAATGTGCGCGATGATGATTTTCTTGGTTTTTAAAGTTCTCTCTCCCCGTCTGTGTTTTGCATTCACTTCATCCTCTTTCTCCCTGTACGAGATCGCTAATTCCGGGAGATAGAAATCTATGGCAAATCAACTTGGAGCTAACTCAGCACAGAAGAACGCCACTTTCTTGTCCACTGAGTCACATGAATGAGTATCGAGTTTGATCGTCAAGATCGTTTCTTTAAAACCAGGTTTTCTTTTCCAATGTCCTTCTTTTGATTCTCATAAATCGCTATTTTTTTCAATAATTTGAATTTGCTCCGATAATAATCGTGGGTACATCCTCGATATCAAAGTCACCGTCTGGTCGACATGAAATTAGGGTTTTCTGATTTGGTGGTTTGCAGTTCGTGGTAAAGTTGACCCCTTTTTTCTTTGTTTAATCTTATTACAAATTGCTGCTATTTTTTCTGGTTTGATGAATTACTGACAAAGTAAGTATTTTGCGATTTGGGATTTTTTTAGGTGGTTTGATAAATTCGTTGCACGATTTTGCAATTGGGTTTCTGAAATTCTGTCAAAAAAAAAGTTGGGGTTTTTTTTATCTGAGTTTCTGAATTTGTGATAGGTGAAGAAATATCTGATACAATGAACCTTGATTTGAATTTGGGCCCTGGTCCTGAGTCGCGATCAGGGTCAATGGCAAGTGAGGTTGTGAATGTGGATAATTGGGTTGATGACTCTGCCGATAGAATTAGGGAAGCAATGAGGCAGAGGTCTCGACAGCGGTGGCGATTGAGGCAGGTTCTTATGGCACCTGAAACTAGGCACAACCTCCCTATGGAATTGGATCAATTGCTTGGGCATTCTCCCCATGCGAGTACGTTACAGGCCGGTGAGGGTAGTGTTCCGGCCGAGGAAAGAACCAATGAGGTACCAAAAACGTGTGAAAATAACAATGGGTTCTTGGAAGATGAGGTGTCCAAGAAAAAGGATGAGGTTGAAAAAGGCAGTGGAAATGATGGGAGTTTTTTTGATTGTAATATTTGTTTAGATTTAGCTAGACAACCTGTTTTGACTTGCTGTGGTCACTTGTTTTGTTGGCCATGCCTTTATCGATGGTTACATGTGCATTCAGATGCAAAGGAATGTCCAGTGTGTAAGGGAGAGGTTACAGTTAAGAATGTTACACCCATATATGGTCGTGGCAATAGCATGCGTGAGCCAGAAGAGGACTCAAGTCTTAAGATCCCACTTAGGCCCAATGCTCGCCGAGTTGAGAGTTTGAGGCAAACCATTCAGCGGACTGCTTTCAGTTTCCCAGTAGAGGAGATGATCCGACGCCTTGGAAGTAGATTTGATTTGGCACGGGATTTGAATACACCACGGGATGGCGGCAGCAGCATGGGACCACATGGAGAGAACTAACTCCTTGATAAGTAGGATTTTGACATCCAGAGGAATTCGTGCAGAGCAAAACCTAGTTTCAGCTCCATTAGACGATGTAGACTTGATGCAAAGTGGCTCAAATGGCCCCGAGGGGGAAGCCCGTTGGCTGCATTCTCTGTTGCGTCGAAGACAAGGACAAGCACATAGAGGTGCGACAATTTCTTCTTCTCTTTCAGCTACGCTAAGTTCAGCTGAAAGATTTCTTGAAACATATTTCCGGAGCCATCCTATAGGAAGAAATCAAGAGCAACCATCACCTCCAGTTGATGATAGAGATTCCTTTTCAAGCATTGTTGCTGAAATAAACTCGGAGTCTCAAATGGACACTGCTGTGGAAATTGATTCTTTGGTGTCCCTTTCAACTTCATCTTCCCGAAGAAGAAGTGACAGTTCTAGGGTTTCAGATTTAGACAGTGGGGATTCGCGCGCCCCTAGAAGGAGACGATTGACCTAAATAAGAGTGTCTAATTTTTCATTCATCCTGGAATCACTGGGGAATATTGCATTCGAACACCTTCGCAAGTGCTAACTTGCATTTAACCACTTTGAATATGCTAGGTAATCATCGTTTAGTAATCATAAATTTTTAAAGCTTTGTTGCTTAGTTTTGTAGTTTTGAATACTATTATCCTTTTTATCCAATGTATGTGTTTTCAAATCGCAGCTGCCCAATGTCTACTCATCCCTGTACATAACCTCGGAAGTTTTATAGGTCCTTCTCGTTAATTATTCTTTCTTTTCCGTTTGATGTTAAAAACTGTTGTTTTGGTCTTGTTTAGTTTCTGCTATTGATTTCTCATAGTTTTCACAGTAATTTGAGTTCTAATTACGCAAGAGCCAGAGTTTTTAGATATAAAAACAACGATAATTCTCTGATCAAACGCTAAAAAGTCATGCTATTCTATTTGAGAGTATCAAAGACGCACCACTTATAACCAATCAAACAATGGAATTGGAATCTAAGTGTTCTCTACTTTTGTAAGGAATCGGCTCAAGTGACTCTCAACTGCATTCATTGAATTGAATTAATGGGTCTGCGTGCGCCTATGTCTATGAACAGTGTTCAGCAGATACAACAATCTGTTTTCTTAAGGCCATATTTCTTTTTACATACTATGCTGTGGTACATTACTTTTTCCGAGTTCACAATATTATGTGTTCTTACAAGAGAGTTTTCCAGGAGATTATCGCACCAGATTATCTTTATGCGTAAATCTAAGTACTCGTATTAATTTTAGACGATGGTTAGTGGGTGAGTTGATGGACTGTTGTTTGTTGAGGTTGTTTAGTAAAAAGAAGGGGGCAAATTAGGATCGGCGCTCAAAACTTTGATGATAGTGGGGGGTGTGGAGAGATCAAAGTGGGAGTTGTGTAGCAATAGTAACTGTTCTGGGCTGAAGCCCAAATGATTTTGTTCTTCCGTTGGTTGTTGAATCCTATGTTGGGGACAAATTTCAAGTTTTATACATGTATGCATGCATGCACGCACTTACCCCACATAAATTGACAAGTCAATCCAATGATGAAGGGAAAAATGATGACATGTTTGGTCGAACATCTTGATGGTGGTGATGATAAGGATGATGATATGATGATGGACACTAGTTCAAAAGCCATAATACTTGAGTTAAAATTTAAAAAAAAGGGAAAATGGGATGTCATGATTGAGGGAATTAAACAAAGGCTATGATTGGGGCACACGAGAGAGTAAGTTTGAAGTAATCAATCATGCATATGTATTGTTAATAAAATGAATGGGCATGTTTAGACATTGTTCAATGGTCAAAAATCCTCATTACTTTTTTATTTCTACTACCAAAATTGTCAATATCCATTCAATTTTGTCATGTTTTATAGGCAGTCTCCCCTTTTTTGAGGTCTTTGTTGTTAAATATTGGTTAGCAGGAGACCAATAACGCTTATTAACGCTAGCTTAGCTAGGAATTGTTCCATTCCTTGCCACACTCCCAATACTTTGCGTCATTGCTTAGCAAGTAATTGCTGTTGAGAATACACAATAATTCAAAGTACTTTCCCACAAGGAAAAAGACGCCATTGGAGAAAAGTTTCAAGCACAATTATAGAGTAGTCAAATGTTTCACAATCATGATTACTGTAATTACCAATAATTTAAATCTTAATTGAAGTTTTGAATTCTCAACCTTTTGATCCATTCTCAAGCTTTCAAATCTCGCTAAAAGACAATATACAACAAACTATTTCTAAAGTAGGTTCACATTAATATTTTTTTATTGGGGATAATTTCTCATTAAATTTAACTTTTTAAAAATATCATAAATAATTCGTATTTTTTATTTTTATATTTTGGAGGGGTTAGGTAGGCAGCCGTTTACAATTATTAGGTTAACTAAAAACCCTAGCAAGGCTATAGCTCCATGCTTATCTTCAGCAGCTTAAGCAAGGTTGGAATAGAATTTTTTAGGGTTTCTTGTCCCGAACTTTCCCGGCAAAGTGCAGCATCCCAGGACGAGAAAGTTGAGTAACGATAATTAAAATTGTAATGATTATGACAATGAAAGAAAGCATGGCAATCTCTCAATCATTGTGTTTTTAGAAGGGAACAAAGAATTATGGATCCTTCCATCCATCCTATGTATGTATGTATGTATGTATTTTCTGTGGTTTCTTGCCAAACACTAATCTCTTACTTGGGTGGTAATAATCATAGAGAGTAACCCCCAATTATTATTTGTTTAAAGTAAATTATTGCCTTTGAGCTTAACCAAGGTTTAGACTTGAATGGGAGTAGCATACGCAATCGCTCGCATGAACCATATTAGACATAGCCTTGAATCGTAAAAGTTAAAACGATTAATATATAAAATTTAAAATAATTAAAATAAAAATTAAAAAAAATAAGATATATTTTATATTTAATGTATTAAAACTAAAATTACTACACAATCTTTAATTTCTTTTGTTATAATATTATTTTTAAATTACAATTCTCAAATTTTTGTTATATTTTTTAAATTTTTTTATTTTTAAAACAAATTTAAAATATATAATATTTTATGTTATCGTGCTTAGGAGGGTGTTATCATATGATTTGTTTGTGGAGAGATTTATAATTACAAAACTAAAGTAGTTCAATTATTTGAAGAGTAGTGATAACTTAAGCATGATTTCTATTATAATCTTGATATAATGAACAACACTATGGCAACAAATCATGGTGTTCCACATATACATGTACATATAATGAATATATTTGTCATAATTACCTCTCATCATTTTCAAAATTTTATGATTCATTATCATTAAACCAACATAAAATCATACAAATTTAGACATTAACTAACACAAAATCGTAATTAATTTATTCTCCTTTTGCGATAAGTACAATGTTAATTCGAAAAAATAAAAATAAATAAATAGTACCCAAAGTTTGTTTAAGATTATCGTATTTTTATAATACTGTATTTATATTTTATAATAATTATGATTTAAAATTAATAGTAAATAAAATAAGAAAATATTAATTTATTATATATTTAAATTTATTGAACAGTTTTTTAAATTTTTTATTATAATTTTAAAATTTGTAACTTATAATTACAAAATAATAATAAGAATTGGAAATTACAAGAACGTGTAATAATTGAAAGGTACAATTGACCTAACCACAAAATTGCATAGAAAGGAAGGAGACATATATATATATATACATACATAAATAATGGCACAGAACATATAACCCTACACACATGCAGTTGTAGGGTTACAGAGCTGACAAAAGAAGCTTGTCAAAACTCACCAATATTCATCATTACAACAACTGACTGTCCCTTCTCCTTCTTCCCCTCCCCTCCATGTCTGTAGTCTCATGAACTCTTGACCAATTTTTATTATTGGCTATCTTCTTCTGCCTCTTTTCTTTATCATTATTGACTGCATGGCTTTACCCTTTGATTAATCTCTCTCTTCTCTTTTGCATGTCCACCGCTCAACACTTCAAATTTCAGATGATCATTTGTTGCTAGCAATAGATATATTTAATCCAGACAAAATTTAAAAAAAATAATAAAAAAAACCATATATAAATAAAAAAAATTTAAGTAGTTTTTCAATCTAATAATAAATACGATATTAATTATATTTAAATTATTTATCTATTAAATATAAATAATTAATTATAATTTTAAATGTATTTTAAATTATCATAAATAGTAAAAATACCGAAAAACATACGGTATCATATCAATTCTCGTGTTCTCCATTTATTTTAAATATTTGAATTGTCATTTTGAATATTCAACAACATTCACTGTAAATTATATTTGAAAATATATAAATAAAAAAAAATGGCAAAGCATTGTTAAATTCAAAGTGTTGTCCAAGCTTTGTAGTTTATAATAAATATACTCCGAATTATTGCATACGAATATTGACGGGCAAACGAGAAGGAAAAGGACCAAGCAAAAGAACAGAGCCATAGAAAAAAGAAGAAAGAAACTAATTAAGATTGAGACTAATCGATCCAATCACCACATTGATCCTTCAACTTCAATCACCTCACAATTATATGTGTTGCCCCACCACCACCATCTAATTATTAATTATTCTTATAAAATAATAAACAAAATTATTGTATTATATTTTCAAACTCAAAGAATTTGTAATAGTAATAATAATAATAATAATAATAATAAAACGTAAATTTTATATTAAAAAAAATAATTAAAAACTATACCATCTAATTATAATTTTATTAATAATGATGATGATATACATGCATGCATGCATACATATGTATATGTATATATACACGTGTACGCACGTATGTGTATGTATGTATGTACGTATATACTAGGGTAGAATGTACAAATGATTGGCGGTGAATAGAATGTCTGCTTTGCAAACTGCATTCTGTCCCCGTCAAAAAAGAACCTTACCGACCCACCTTCCCTACAGCTTCATAATCATTCATTGGATCTCCTATTTTTATTTATTTATTTATTTATTTATTTTCCATTAAATCACGTCATTCCTGTGACTCTCTGATCAATTCTCATCTCATCAAATCATTTACTCCTCCACGCTCCTCTCACGTGACTCTCCCCTTCTCATTTTTGGCTCCTCTTACAATCAATAATACTGTATCAACAACTGTCACTTAATTATTACAACATACGAACTCACGTCAGGAAATAATACATAATTAATTAAATAGTTATTTATTTATTGTACGGCGTAATCTTGATTGGTTCTTTATTTTAATTTTAAAATTATAAAATCGTTAAATTTTTTAGACATTTGATTCTACAACAACAAATTTTTTTTATAAAAAAAAATTCCTAGGTTTTGTTTGTTTCCTCGCCAATTTATAACCACACCGAGCGTAAACCCTAAATCATGCCATCTTTTAAGGGAAAGGACCCAATGATGGAAAACCCCTCATGCAAGAAAGAGAAAGCATCATCTACTTCTTTTAAAGATGGTAAAACTTCCCTTTTAACACCTCACATTTATGCCAATGTTATATCAAAAAAAAATACATTATTCTATGTTGTTCTAATGTTATACAATGTCTATCATAATTGTCATATAGTATGGTGCAATCAATGTGCCTCAAATTTGCAATATATATACATATATAGTGCAATTGCGATGTTTTAAGTCTAATTTGAACAAATTTATTTAAAATTCACATTCTCAATCAATAACCAACCGACTTAAAAATATTAATAATTTTTTTTAAAAAAATAAATTATTTAATTATCGTGAACAATAATAAAAATAATATTTTTTTATAATTAAACAGAGTCAAAATCTCGTATTCATAGTAGTTCTAACGCAAATATCATTATATTAACAAAATAACATATTAAAAAAAAAGATCTAAGTTCAAATTGCGCCATAAGGGATTTGATATAGATTTAAGAAAGGTATAAAAATTTAGGGTTTGGAGGAATGAAAGCAAATTAGGAGGGGTGAGGATAGAAATATTAATAAATAAATGAAGAAATAAAATGTTTTGAGTTGGGGGAAGTTGGGGGTGCTGCTTTGGTTTGAATTGGAAAAGGAAGGGTCCCACACAATAATGGAAGTCAGATTTATTGGAATCTCAAAAAACATATGATTAAAGCCTGCATGAGTTCAATTATTGCAATGATCCCAAAAGCATGACAAATCTGACCTCTTCACCTCCTCCTCTCCATTTGCATGCATTATTTTATTTATTTATTTATTTATTTTTGACCCCTTTCCTTTCCCATCCTTTTCTTCTTTTGAGTCTTCCCACGCGCAGCGGGACCACCCCAGTCACGTGCGAGGATTATCCCCTACTCTCACTCTAATTTTATTTTTATAAATCTATAATTAATAAATTAAAATTTTTAAACATTTTTAATAAAATAATAATTTATAATATAATTAATAATAAATAATTAAAATTACGAACAAACTTATTATTTTAAACAACTTAAAAGGAAGGAAAAGAAGACTGACTCTTTTAATTAATACAAATTGGAATAGTTAATGCCGGTCATGGTCTCTTTGTTTGTCTGCCTAATCAAACAGTTGTTGCTACTGTTGTTGTTGGTCAAATCTCATTTCCTAATTATATATGTATGACTTGACTCCTCTTTCTTTCTTTCCAATGTTTTTCTCTGTTCACATTTCACGCTTAATCTATGAGTTAATTACTAATTAATTAAACAAAGCTTAATTAGTTTGGTTTCCTTCCAACCTAACCAATAGCTTTTTGCCACTTGCACAAAATTATGCACCTGGTTGATGATCCAATAGAGTCATTACTTTTCAAATTGTGTCACTAAATAATTATAAAAATGGAAAGAAGAGTGATTAATAACATCTGGTTCCCTACGTTTTTACCCTTTTATAAACTACAGTACAGTGAAGTCATTTGTATCAAGTAAGTCCCCACTTCCAGTGGCAAAAAAATAGGGATTTATTTGTGAAAATGTAAAATGTTCAGGGATTCAGATGATTTGAAGCAAACAAAACAAACAGTACTTACTACAAGCCAAATAATTATGTTTGGTAAGAAAACAGATTATGACATTAATCACTTTCTCTTATCATGATGATCATGATAATAAAACAGTTTTCATCAAGAATACAACTACCCAATCAGACGATCTGAGCCGTTGGATTGTCATGCCGATGATGATGATGATGAAGATGTGGCCCTTGTTTGGTAAGCACAATAATTTAGCAACATCAATGAGATCAAGTAATTATAATGATCACATATTTAATAATTAATATAAAAATTTACCCATCAAGTATTTAATAATTAATTAACACATTCTGCTGTGGAAAAGTGTTGCCAATTGCCTCCCTTATAATTATTTTTAATTTTTTGAAATAATTTAAACAGGTAGTAGACATTGGATCATGTTGTCCAAGCAATAATCAAAGCATACCCACATAACAAGAATAATAATAATAATAATAATAAATTGAATAATTTTGACTTATTAGAGAGGAGGAAAGCGTTTTGATTTAGGCAAGAAATCAAAACGCTTTATCAAGAGTACTGCACAAAGCAAAAGCAATGGCAGCAGATTAATCACTTCTCCCCTCTCTCTCGTGTATGATCGAGTGTATATTTATATTGATTCACGTGCGTTTGTCAACCTGGAATTGTCGGTCAATCTTTACTCCAACAAGGCAGAAATAAAATAAAAAGGAGTGCTCGGATTGTTTTCTTGCAGGTTCTGAGATTTTGTCTATAAAATAATTCGGACAAGATTTCATGTTTTAAGTTTCAGGTTTTCTTCGTCAACCAAAGCATTCAATTCAAATCGATACATCATTGGGTGTGTTTTTTTTCTCTTTTGTCTGAGCAAAAATGGAGCTTGCTTTGAGCTTAGGCGATGCTTCCAAGCCGTTTTCTGCTTTTCTTGACAAGTCTTCGAAGATGTCAAGCAAAGATCGAGGGTTTTGCATGGGATTAGGAAATGGATTTGGTGGAAAATCAGAGGAGAAAGGAGAGAATCGAGAAGAATATGATAGAAAAGTTCCATCTGATTCACGGTCGCCTGTTCAGCTAGATCTTCTTCCTTTCTCTCCAGTTCCTCGTAATCAGCCTGCAACTCGGCTTGGCTTTCCATGGCTGACCGATAATCGTAATGCCCCCTTGCCCTAGTTCTTTCCAATCATATTTCTTTTTCATTATGTTTGGGTGCTGAGAAATCACAGAGAAAATTTTTGTCCAGAAAGCCGTACCGTCCGTTTATTTTCATTTGATTTTCCACGGGTTTCTTAGCAACCAAACACGGACTGTATCATTTTGTTAGGGTTTCAAGGTCGGAGTATCTGTGGGTATTATGCACTTCTTTTTTGCTCGCTCTAATTTATTCTGCTGCAACTTTGCTTCAGGGATGTCTGAACCGGGTTCAACAGATGTTCAAGGAAGAGGGCTAGATGTGAACAGGTTTCCGTTGGCGCTGACAGAGGAGGTTGAGGAGGGGACGACGGCGCTGTCATCTCCAAATAGTACCACGGTGTCCTCTTTCCGAATGGACTTTTGCATCAAAAATGGAAGCAGCCGCTCATCAAACAAGAGAGATTTGGAACTCGAAACCCATTCAAGAGCGAGCGACGATGAAGAAAACGGGTTAACTCGGAAGAAACTCAGACTCTCCAAAGAACAATCTGCTTTCCTTGAAGAAAGCTTCAAAGAACACAACACCCTCAATCCTGTAAGTAAAACCCAGAAAATAAATTCTATTTATTCATTTATTTATGTAATAAATATTCATAATTTTCACTTTTGCAGAAGCAAAAACTCGCTTTGGCAAAACAATTGAATCTTCGGCCTCGACAAGTAGAAGTTTGGTTTCAGAACCGGAGAGCAAGGTATTTATTATCAATTCAAGGTATTTTCAGAAAGTGTTGCAGACAGAATTGCAGAATTAAATTTTAGAAATTGTTTTTAAAATTGCAGAACAAAGTTGAAGCAGACGGAAGTAGATTGCGAGTATTTAAAGAGATGTTGCGAGACATTGACAGAAGAAAACAGAAGATTACAGAAAGAACTGCAAGATTTAAGAGCTTTGAAAACTTCTCAACCTTTTTACATGCAGCTTCCTGCCACCACTCTCACCATGTGTCCATCTTGTGAGCGCATCGCCGCCACCACCGCCGCCGCCAATAACTCCTCTATTTCATTACAACTGGCGAAGCCTAGAATATTCACATTTTCTCAAGTGCCTCCAACTCAAGCTTCACAGTCTACTTCTTGAAAACAAATGGATCAAAAACAAAATCAAAAGAAAAACATACATATGTGAAGCTTTTGTAATCTGGTTTGAATTAATTAATATTATTTTTATTTTTTTAATTTAATTATTGTGAAAAGATTGTAAGAGTTGATATATAGTTTTTTGACTAACAAGATGATGAGAAAGTGGAATAATTTATTTTTTATTTGGTTTGAATATGAAATTTATATCAAAATCTTTATTTTCTATTTCTTTAGCGTACTTCATTTATATTCTCTAGTATATAATATAGTATGTAGATTCATTTATTACATCTTATTTTTTGCAATATATATTATATATATATACGTTATCCGAATTTTCACGTTAATTAAAAATATAAATTTTAATTAATATATGGGTTTATATAAATTATTTTTTTAAAAGTGAACTCAATTTACAAGTTGGTATAAATTATATCAAAATAAAAACCGTAAAAAAATAGATATACCATTTTATATTCACTATTCTTTTACAATTTTTTAAAATATGAATCTCAAATATTCATAAATTTATATATATTATCGTAAAATTTAACTTATAACTTAAATTTTTAATTAATTTAAAATCCGTTAGGACGGTGGTTTCACTTAAAATGTCAATTATTTTAATTTTTAAATTCTAAATAATACAATTTGTGAGAATTTCTTAAAGAAAAAAAAATTGCATAATAAGTATCACGTCAATTGAACTATAAAATTTATTATAAATTTAAGAAACTGTTAGTAATAATCTTTATTAATTAGTTCGATTGCAATTAGAATGTGAGATATTAGATAATTGTGTTTAATCCTAAACACGAATTATGATAATGTATTTTAGACATATTGGTGTGACAATTAGTTGGGTTCAAGGAAGGAACAATGATTTTTAGTTGATTAATCAACTTCATTAATTGTTAAAACGATTGTTCAACTACCATCCAAATAATCATCTTATGATTTATCTTGTGAATATTATTACTTTTTCCCATCCCATATGCAAACCAATCGAAAAAGACATTGAATAAAACAAAATTAGAGATTGCAATCCTCTCTCTTGTTAAAATATCAGCTTTACAATTAATTATTCTATCAACCAATTATATATATATATATATATATATATATATATGTATGTACGTATGTATATATAGAGAGAGAGATAATTATCCTTAATAATACAAGTTAAAATAAATCAATTAAATATAATTAATTTAAAAAATTCATAATTTTATCACCCAAAAATAAATAAATCACTGCTTGTTGATGACAAATACCACATTGCACATGAATCATTTAATGGTATCAAACTACAGATACATTGCATTGCTCGTAACATAATTGAGGATTTGAGACAATTATATTTTCAAACAAAGATACTCTTATCTTTTTTAGTTTCAACTTTTTATCAGATGTTAACACGAGACATATATTCATACTAATGATTGAAATTGTATTTTAATTTTATATTTTACAATAGGAATTAAAAATTTAAAAATGTAATCTGAACCATTAATACTACATGTCAGTAAAGCAAAATATAAAAAAACATACAAGGCAAGAATCCTTGTCCTATATTTATAATTGATTTTGAAATTACAATAATGAAAGTGTAAGAGATATGACTCTCAATGGATTGGAAAAATTTACCATGCACTCTATGCTTATATTCAATGTATATTTTATTAATTTATTTTAAAATAATTATCGAGTAAAATTAACATACCCTCAATTTAAAGTTTTGAAGATGATACTAACACAAGCTCATAAATAATTGTTAATGAGATGCATAAAATTTACTAAATACACCATAGCAATTTCTGAGTACACCCATATCAAAGTATGAGGAGACTGTGGTTGTGGCCCTGATTATTTGCACTAGAGAGTGACACTAAATTCACCCAAACTATTTCTTAATGCACCTGCTTCTTGTCGAGAAAACAGTTGTTGCCCTATCAGAACTCGGGTGTATTCAGAATATTGGTAGGCTTTTTTAGTACATATTTTCCAAGAAATACAAATCCCAAATTGAAATTTAAGTGTTGTTTGAATCATTTTTTACTGAAATTATTTCACATTAAATATTTATAAATAATAAATAATTTTAATAAAAAATTAATAGTTAACAAATATTCAAACGACGGCAAAAATTAGTATTTTATTAAATATTTTATTATCGTACTTAAAAATACAAGTAATTAAAATTTGCTCATATTTAATATTATATTAATATTTTATATGCTATACAATCTATTTTCTTGTATTATAATAACATTATCAATTAAATTTATACTTAAAATTTGATTAAAAAAATAATATTCTTAAATAATTTTAAATATTTAAAATTTATATATTTTTAAGACTAATACTCTTTAAATTCTTTTACACACACATATGAAGCAACCCTTTGTATTTTATTTTATTTTTGTTTGTTAACAAATTGGTATCATGTTCTCAAGGTTGAATTTTAATATTTAAAAATAAATAAATAATTCAAGGGGCTAAAAGGAAAATAAATTAAAAAAAACACAATATATTTTGCAATAAAGTTAAAGATGAAGCCCCACTTAGAAAAATATTTTTAATTATTTTTTTTATATCCATTATTAAATTAAAAATTGATACACCTCAATTTTAAAATTACCCAATTACCCATCAGCTACAAAATTTATATGATTGTGACATGGCAATCACTAACACAACATGAAGGATGATTACCGACAAATCAAAATCAAAATATAATTTTTTAATTTTTAAAATATTAATATTTCTTTTGACAAAGATCACATGTGACCTCCATGAAGAAAAAGACCGAAGCTTATAACCTAATCAATTTTATAACTACCTAATTTACTAACCAAAAGCAGCAATTGCGGATCAACTTCAAACAACATTGACAGTATTAGTCAACACAAGTAGAAACTACATGTCAAATTTCTATGTCTGAATCTTAACCCATCAAAGGAAGAGATAACATATTATTATAAAGGGAAAGGAAAGGATAAGCAACCCAATACTTTATTTCCAATTTAATAATAATAATAATAATTAACTAAACAATTAAAGATTTACAAAATGGGACAAAGGGATTAGATTTTGACTGTATAATTCACAATGAAAAATGGAAGTACTTTTATGGATCTTCTCCTTGTTGATCTCTGTTTCTGCAATTTCAAAAAAACCTATTCTGGCATACGTGTGAATTCTACAAAACTATTTCATTAAGATTGATGATCTCTATAAGTTTTGGTTGATGAAATTTTTACCTGTATCTCTTCTGATTTTGATGTTGTAGCATCTTGTTCTGCTTTATCAAAAGCTCGGCGTAGAAAAGTTCATTCCATGCATCCGGTACACCGGGAAGGCACCAGTGGCTGCAGTCTTGGTACCTCAATGGCGATCTCCTTTCTTCATCTGATAAGTTTTGCTTCCTGTAGATTGACGGGTGACCATCTTTCCGGATATCGGTCAATCTGGTAATGTTAAGGTAGGTGACATGAGTCTTCATCCCTCTGAGCACCGACTCCAGTACTTTCATCTTCGGAGGGTATGCTGTCAGATATGTCTCGTTCTTGATCGGCTCAGTCTCGCTATCACATGCCCCCCCCTGAGTTCCACTGCCCACCGCTGCATGTAGACAAAAATGTCATTTTGAGAATCATTACAAAACTACTGTTCTACTGTTCAAGCTTCAAGATGCCCAGTTCCAATAAACAGAAGGCAATCCTTGTTGCAGCAGACACTGTCTTTGGCTAAAGCTTCCCGTTTAAAAAGTAATAAGCATTGAAAAATGTCTGCGTGAATATCAAACCAACCTGAAATGTGAAGCAGAATAACCCCTGAAGAAAACCATAGACTTGGTTGGATTTACATTTGCGTCAACCCATCTCGCCCACGTTGTCAAAGCTTTCCGAAAAGCCTCCAGAACATTCAACTCACTATATACATGGCTACCTTCTTGGTAATAATCTTTCCTGCAAATTTCCAGATTGTCATTTTGGTTTCTGGGAATCACATCACTAGATTACAATACAATTTCTATTCATGAAAACAAATGACACCATATGAACATTACCCTCTCGATGTTTTATCATGTGTCCACCAATGTCCGGTGTTGAAGATAATGATATCGGCATCTTTGTATTGATAGGATGATCTTCCCACCAAATCCAGACGAAGTGTTTCCTTCTTCGATCCGTTTTTGTCTGGCATTTCCCATTCTTGAACTAAGAAAGGCGATACAAAGAACTCCACGGAGAAGTTATAATCCTATCCAACAAAATTTTTAACAAAATCATGAGAATATCAACCAAATACAACAGCAGAAAAGGTGTACGAATTGATCAAACCAGTGTACCAACTGATCAAAACCCCTACTTTGAATATGAAGGAGTATGAAGCTTCTCCTCGGAAATGATGTCTTCCATTTGCTTCAAAAACCTTGCTCGGATCTTTTGCCGAGCTTCGCAAGATGCAAACCAGAGATTCCCACATGTTCCTGTTTAGAGAATCACCGACAAAGACTAGTCGTTTTCCTCTTAACAATTCCAACATATGAACCCCGTCCAACCTATGACAAGAATTCATCTAAATCAACATCATCTAAAAGAAAATAAACACAGAAAGTTAATCATTAATGCATTGATTTCAAATCCATCGAAGAACACAAAAACCAGATGAAGAACAGATTGGTCATGCCCAATCTCATTGAAGAAAACCCAGAAATTTAAATTGAACAACAACTTAGATTTTCTAGTGATCAAAACCTAAAAATCAATTGCTTTAACTCAAAATTAAAGCACTAAAATCAGCATGTAAAACACAAATTAACAGCATACCTTGGCAAAGTGCAACCTTTGGGCTTCCACTTCATTTTCTGAAAATCCCTGTCAGGTCTACCATTGAGAACACAACTAAATTGCTCGTCAATGAAAGAACATGTTCCCGGTTTATAGTGCGGATATGAATCATCACGAACCCAGTCTCCGTCAAATAAATCACATTTCATCAAATTCTCCATCAAACTCTCAATCTCCTGCTTCACCACCATATCTGAATTACTTCCATTGCCCTGTTTTTTCCCATGACTATGTTTCTTGGACAGAGAAGCCGTGTAATTCGATTTCAACCCCTTTTCTGCTCCATCTTTTAGTCCTTTACCATTGTTTTCTTTCGCCAATGAACTTGAACTCGTGCTTTGATTAATGGGTACTGGAGATTTTGGTGTGGCAGCTGCAGCAGTCTGATTTACGTTTGAAGTTTGAACTTTGGTAGAACTCTCTGTGCTTTGCGTTTGGTTGTTAACACTGGTTGGCTCTTTTTTGGCAATTGCGGTTTGATTTGCAGGCAAAACTGGAACTTCATCAGAATTTTCTGTATTTTGAGTACGGTTTTTTGTACTGGGTGGTATTTGGTTTACAGTACGAGACTGAGAAACAGTTTTATTAGATCTGGTGGTGGCGTTAAATTGTGCAACAGGCAAAGACGGCGGCGAGTTCTGCGCTGTCGGCGGAGAGGAATAAGAAGAAGAAGAGTTATTGGGAAGAAAGTAAGAGAAAATAGTAGAAAACTGAGATCTGTAAGAACTGCCAGATTCAGATGAAGAAGATGGAGTGACAGCACTAGAACTGAAGATATTGGTGAACCAAAGAGCAGAGGAAGAAGAGTTGTTATAAGGACTGAACGCTAGGAAAACAGTGAAAGCAACGAAAGCAAACATAAACCCATATGCAAAAACAACGGTTCTTCTCGTTTTGAAGAGACTGTAAAAGCTTTTGAAATCAGTCACCAGCTTTTCTCCATTGAAATTCAGCTGCTTCGCAGCATCTGCCATGGATGAATGACTCGATTCTTCCTCGTTTTGCTCGGCTTTTCTTTTTTTTTCCCCCCAGAAACCGAACAGAAAACGCTGAGAAATGGAAAACGGTGAAGCAGAGAAGTCTAAAGCAAGTGTAACTGTTGAAAGAGAGAGAGACAGTTGTCTACTAAAAGAAGACTCTTGTGTTAGATAGTGAAAAGAGCGAGAAGGAAGGACAAAACGATCAGGTGTCGTTTCTGTTTGGTTATCGAGAAAAAAAAATGATTTCGTTAAATTGTTGTTCAAGGTTGACCTTGGCTTTCAATATAATAACAAAAGTGCCACTAATAGGCAGGTCCTTGGGTAGGACGTGGTTTCAATGTTCTTCCCCTAACAAAACGCATTGTCTCATTGGCAACCGGCCAAGCTTAATTTTCAATTGGAGTTATTTTAAACCATTAATTTAATAACATAAACAAAATTAAAAATAAATAAAATTAATTATCCTGATAAATATTTTTAAAAATAATTTCTAATTATAAATCATTAAATTTTAATTTAATTTAATATTTTTTAAAAACACATATTTTATAATAATTATCGAGTAATAAATATAAATTAATTATTTTTAGAAAGATGAACCCGAACAGTATTCATATTTATTCATTCTTATTCTTATTTTATATTTTTATTTTAATTTTTTGTCCCAAAATTTACGAAATTTCTGGAAACAAAATCTAAATAATTAATTATTATATTTGAAAATTTAACCAAAGTGCAGTGGCAAACTGGGTAATTTAAGGCATGTTTTGGTTATTTGGCATACCCTTGAAATTCCACTTCCCTTCGCACGATTTCCCACTTACCGGTTTCCTTTGCGTTCTAAAGTACCTTCCGTGTGGGACCCAATTGTACCGTTTCGCAGTACGTGTCAAGATGTTGCAGCTTCCGGGATCGATGAAATCTAACGGTGGAGAGCCAATTAGGATTCAATGCCAGTCACCCACCGGTGAGTGAAAACTCTCTCTATCACAATAATATGTTGTCTGTGGCGCGTTGTGATTGGCCTGCCCCATCACATCACAGACAAAAGACTAGCGGCTAGTACTACGCAGCCAAGCCTATAGCGTAATTGTTTGGAATCACCGCCATACGTCGCCAGCCCATCTCTTTATTTATTTATTTTGAATTAAATATTACAATATTAATTAAATAATAATATATTTAATTAACAAATAAAAAATCAGTTAAATATAAACATTTAAACCCAAAATAAATAAATAAATAAATAAAAAATAATTTATGATTTTTAAATGTAATTTACTCGAGAAGTTAATAGGGCATATTGAATTACGAAGCTATAATCAAATGAATTAAATTTTAATAATTCAATTTTCTAGTAAAATGAAGAACAAAAAAAGAATTATTTATATAAATAAATAATTTATAAAAATAAATTACACATTAAAGATTTGAAAATAAAATAATAATTAATAAATAAAATTTGAATTCCAACCATTTTTCTCCCACCCACTTCATTTATATCCTAACGAGATAATAACATTCAGCTCCCTAATCGTTGTCATAATTGTACCAATGGATATTTTTATGAAACAAGTCCCTGACTCACAGTGATGATAACGGGCATGGACGAGCCATGAATTCCCCGTGTGCCCGCGCCAAGATCGTCCCCGTGCACTGTCACACATATTTTTATTTTTTATTTTAAAAATGATTTTTTATCTTCGACTCGTCCTCGTTTTAATGAGGCGATTCTCGTCTCTATTTATTAATATTAAATAATAAAAATTTATTTAAATTTATTTTTATGATAATATTCTATTGGTCCAATTGCTAAACCTTAATTATAATAAAATTATAGGTAAATTTTGATTAATTAAGCAGATTAATCAAGATAATAATTAATAATTATTTAATGCGTGCCTTAAAATTGAGACAACCCATTGAGAAAGGTTGGTTGAAAGATTCAATGAAAACATGTCATACTTCCTTTCAATATTTTGAATTTCAAGGCTACAAAAATTCTTGCTTTGTTGTTTCTTCATTCTTCTTCCCACGTGCATGGACAGCTGAAAACTCTGCGAGAACACTACAATTTTCCTGGAAACTTTGAGATTTTCTAGGCAGAGAAAATGGGATATGCTCGACCCACTTGTCAGCAGATACGAACATCTGATCGGTCCAACTCGTACAGCTTTCATACAATATAATTATTTAGCATGTTCAATTGTGAAAGCAAAGTGGACAAAACTAGTAGTGAAATGCAAGCATGAACTTGAATTATTCAAAATCTAATAATTTCTAGTTTGAGTAATTACGTCACGCTTGAATTTGAATTATTTTATTGTATTATATTAATTTAAAATTAAATTATTTAATAATTATATTTTTAAAAAATAAAAATTATAATATTTAAATATTAATAAATTTTTATTTATAATTTTCTAAAAAAATAAAAATAAATTAATATTATTAAAAAGATCAAATTTTAATATTTTAAACAAATCATTTATTTATATTTTATGAATAATAATAATAATAATAATAATAATAATTGTAAATATAATAAACCATGTTGATTAAAGTAGGGTCACAGTCACGTGATCACGTGTCATTCCTTTTGATTCGAGGCTTAAAAAGAGAAGGATGCAAGAAGATGCTTGCTATCAAGTGTATAACTAAACATCAGACAAATGTTATCATTTAGTTTGGTTTATTTACAAAAGCCTTGCATTCTGCAACCAACTAAAGATCATACATTGCCGAAGTACTTCTCTAAAAAGTGATTTAGGACATGCTACCTTGCAGAAGCACTTTTGGGCTTTTTCTTTGTTTGGTCAAAAGATGGAGTATTGACTTCGTGATAAAAACAAATCAACAGTGTGCACAACGTGTTTATGTTGATGCATTGGGCCTGTATCAGAGATATTTCATACGGGATTTCTATTGCAACCCCATTTATATTCACATCACACCTCCTTCTTTTAATAAAATAAAAAAGTAATAATTTTTCAATACGACACGTGTTCACAAACTGCTGAATTATCTAACAATCATTTCCCGCCAGCTCTTCAGTCAGTCGACATGCTCGGCAGAATCAACGCTCGCATTTCTTCCAGAGAAGATCGATTTCATCGCGTACGTGCTTACTTTTTGTTTAAATGGCCTCGTTTTATTGTTGTTTGTGGTTTCAGGAACCAGAAAACTACGTCTTTTTAGATTTTTAGTAACAGTGACAGTTGTGTGTTTGATTTATGCGTGCAGATGGTGCGAGGAAGAGAAAGTAATTCCGTTGAAAAGGAGACGAATCGGCTTTGAAAGAGACTTGATACCAGAGAAAGAGTAGGAAATTAACGAGAACTACGTCTCGAAAATTAAAAAAAAACGGATGTAAAGTAATGGAGGTGCAGAAGAAGGAGAGTTGAAGGTTAATGAATGTGTGCGCATCATTTAGAAAAGTAAAAACATAGTTGATGAAGAGTATATCGTCGTATCCGCGCCGGAAACGGAAAACAGCGGAGAAATGAATGTTGTAATTTTATATATATATTATATTACTAATAAAATTAAAATAAAGTCGCTTTGGCCGAGTGGTTAAGGCGTGTGCCTGCTAAGTACATGGGGTTTCCCCGCGAGAGTTCGAATCTCTCAGGCGACGATAATTTTAATTTTTTTTATTTTTTAAATTTGAAAAAATATGCTGTCGTCTCCATAGTCCAACGATATCTTGTTCTTTTTTGTAGTAGTTTAGCTGAAGCCAGTCGGGTATTTGTAGTAGTTCCTTTGCTGAATATAATTCCATTAAGGGAAATTTGTCCTGAAACTCCCGCGAATGTTTGATTCATCGTGCATTTAATTGGTTCTCGTATGGATATCAACCCTGAAACCCTCTGCTGAGAAAATGCAATTTATCCCCAAGAATATCACATGATATAATCCCAGATCCGATATGCATATCCTCACTCAAACAATATTTGCAGCTGACTATCCCATCATTGAAACCTAATATCTGTGAATGTATAAATCTGAATCAACTCTTACCGGCCTACAAAACTGATGTTTAAATGTATCATAACTTTCCAAGTGTTTAACAATGTTCGATTGACATTGGTACACCCTAGTTCTTAACCCATCGTCAGACATTCCGTAGTTTACTTCACAAATGCTGTACCAGGTTCTAACATCGTCCTCAACTCTAAATATATGGCATCCAATTGATGCATTTACAATACCATTCAGTTACTTCGTTAGAGCATGGGTGTTCTTCCAAAAGTTTGAAGCCATCTGGGAAGAGATTACGTCATACATTTTAGTAGCTTAAAGCACAAGGTTTTCATTACCTTCCTACATTATAACATGCTAATCTTCATATATTTTGAACCATAAATGAGCCAAAGGCTAAGTGAACCAAAAGAATACGATTTCGGATGAACAAATAAAAAGGAAAGTGGAAAAGCTTGTTGAAGCTACAGCAGCTATGGCACAATATTCAGAAACTCTCGTATCCAGAACAATCTTTAAATTATGCGTCACACTCACGAGACTTTAACTCATCCTGACAAAACCCAAGAATAACGCCAACACTTAAAGCACTATCTTCTTCTTATCACCATTAGAATACTCGATAGTACCATACCCACACGGGCCACATATACCAAGGAAATAATTCCCTAAACCAGATGGCTGACACAAAAAAAATCATAGAGATAAACGGGAAAATGAATCCACCCTCAAAAAAAATCCAATCTCTTTCCGGAGATATACCAAAATGACAGCCAGCAAATACCATATTTACACAAGCATTCAATAGAGCTATGGCTATGAATAATTGAACTAAGTCAATAGGAGGGGACCATAGGCTGGCTACTAATGCATAACACTGGCTTTCAAAAGGTTTCCAAATAAGTAAATACCAATCATTTAGAGATTACAGATCCCAGGCTAATCAACATTAAACCAAAAAGCCATATTCATTCACCAACTGTGAGAAATAACCCGGGCATATTCAAGAAGTCATCAATACGAGCACTTAAGATTTGAATTACCAACAGTTTAAGATATGAAGCAAGGTTAACATAAAAGAGATGTGATGTTTGATACACACATATTTGAAATATAACATTTTATGATCACCAGTGAATTAATTACTAGCAAACGTGAGACAGAGTCCAACAGAATTTGGAACAACAAGATCCATATTGCTCTAAAAATCTTCAAATTCATAAAATTCTACACTTTATAAAGACATGAAACTTGTTTAGTAAAGGGGAAAAAATCATATTCCAAAACCAAAAACTGCCCGTATCCTGTGGAAGATAAGATCCCGCCACCCTCTCTCAGTGTTCTCCACTACAGTAGCATTACCAAATCTGCGTCAAAAATCAAACATTCGATTAACTAATTGTTTCAGAATACTGTGAACCCACAAAACCATTCACTATTCAAGATAAACCTACGGCAAAATTATATAAACCCGTGAACTAAAACTAACCTGTCTTCCTCAGGAATATCACCATGCATCAACTTGACAACAGTAACTCCTGGTTCGGGCTCATCAAATGTAAGCCTCACCTACATAAAATAATACAAAATTCGATCAACCGATCAAATCCAAATTACTCTTCAATCAAACCGGAAAACCAAAACCAATAAAACAACTAGCAAACTCACAGTTGAATCAATCCCATCAGGCCAGCTGCCAAACCTCCAGTTCTGCACAATCAATTTCCCTTCCTGTAACTCCAAATTCTTCCCTGTAACCGACCCATCAAATATACTAATTTCCCCACCAACTTCCTTACTTATTCTTGCGTTACTCTGCGTAAATCCTTTCCATCTATTCTCATCCATCAATATTTCAAACAAATCCTTCGCTCTACAACTAAACTTCTCGGTCAATGAAATTGTCTTAAACCCTTCCTTTTTCTTACTTTCCTTCTTAATCTCCTTCTCAGCAAACGCCGGCGCCTCCTTCTTCATAGTCTGACTCACATTATTACTGTTCTTCGGCGCCACCTTCTTTGCCTCAAGCTCGTCCTCACACGGCCCACCTTTCGCCATAGTCTGTACAAAAAATCTAACTTTGTCCTCAATCACCAGCTTACCCTTCGACAGCATTGCATCCTTCAATCTTTTCCCAATGGGTCCTTCATCCTTGACCGAAACCTTGATTTCCGGGTCTTCATCCGCATTCTCGTCCGCAATATACGGGATCTCCACCAACCCATCAACTTTCAACAAGCTTACGCCGTCAGCGTCTTTCGCCTCGCCTTCCCACGAAAGACAAACACTCAATTCATAACCCGGAATTATTTTCCCCTTGCGAACATTAACATAAGCTTCGCCGTCAACTTTCTCGATCTTCTTCGTCTTAACAAAAAGATTCCCTTCTCCGTCTAATATCGTAAGATTAGACAAGATCTTGTTGAAGAAATTCCTCGACCAATCCAAACAGTCTGTCTCGGCCCAGTGCCAGTTGTGAACATTAGCGCCGTCTGGTCTGTCTTCCACGATCCAGCGTTTGTCGCCCTCCCCGTACTTCGCCATTGATCAAGCTGAAAATTCACGAATGCAAGAGAAAATGGTTTGTTCGTGTTGGGAAAATGAAAGTTAATAGAAGAGAAACCGAAACTCTTGACAGTTCTGAGAGTTGAATGCTGTGGGCATTGGGGGGCTCCAAGACAAAAGGGCGGAGGAGAAGACAAAGAAGGATAAAGGTTAATAACATTTAGATCCCTACATTTTGTGTTTCACAAGTTAGAACTAAGTTGTTCATCTGATCAAACAGGTCTCTTGTCTCGTCGAAATAACCATCTCGCCCTTGCAAAATTATGCTATGAGCATCATTAAACTAGAGATATTTCGGTAATTACGATAAAGTTTAGTACCTAATAGATATATATATATATATATATATACAAAAACTGTGTTTTTAATTGTGAAAAAACACAAAGACAGAGATGTCTATGTTATTACTTCATCAATGTTGTTTTAGGGTTCCCCAACTGGATTAGGTACACCAATTGACTTGGTTGCTTGCTTTACAATTGATACAATTATAATACAAATTTTAATTTAATTTTAATTATTAAAAATATATTAATTAATTAATATAATTAATATAAAATTAAAATTTTTTAATTTTTTTTAGAGTTAATATCTATAATCGATTTTTTTTACATAATATTTTATATCATTTATATACTCTTAAATTAATTTTATTTAAATAATTAATATTATATTTTTATATTATGCATTAATTATATACATTAAATTTAATTTTAATTATTAAAAATATATTAATCCAATAATTAAGAAATTAATATTATATTTATTTAATTGTAATTTATCTGATAGTATATAAATAATATAAAAAATAAATATTTTTTTAGTTAAATTTAAATCACAATAAAATATTTATCAAGATATTTTTTAATATTAATATATATTTTTAAAAAATTTAAAAATTATACAATCAAATATTATAAATCAAGAAATATTATAATATTTTATTAAAAACACGAGGGTATACATCTTTTAATAAAATTTATTAATTTTAATTAGATAAATTTTTAATTTTTTCTATTAAATTTTGTTGAGACAAATTTATTTAAAAAATAAGAAAAAATATTAAGAGTGTGTTGTAATTTCAAATATAATCCAAATTAAAATTGAAATAAATAATAAAATTAAAGAATTGATTTAATTTTAAAAATAAAAATTTATTTTAAATTAAAGAAATTGAACACTTTCGTGTTTAGTGTAAAGTTTCATCATTGAGAAATGGTCAAATACCCGCCAAAACTCTTTTACTTGTTTGTTTGTCGAGAACCGAGCACTTTCTCTTTGGCTATTTTTCCCGACGAATCACGATCAACCAGAGCCTGAATGAAGCAAACTCATCGATTCAAACGAGTAGCAGTCCCAAAACGGAAGAAACCTATTTCGAAAACAACAGAATCCAATCATGACTCGTTGACTCGGACGGGTCACCGCTCCAAATCGGAGATTATCAAATCCTCCAAACCCGAAATCAGTTCAGTTCCCATCTCAGGCCCATCGTTTGGGAAAATGACAATCATGCCCCCTGAGTTCTTCCAAGTCGATGCTCTTGATCTTGCTCCCCGTTTGCTTGGCAAGTTTCTGAGGAGAGACGACGTTGTTCTTCGGATTACTGAGGTATTATATTTTGAAATTCTGTTTGTTTCTTGAAAAAGTGTTGGAAAACGGAAGAGAAAAGTCAAAAAATTTTAATTTGATGAACACCCTCTAGTTTGGTTGTTGAAGAAAAGTACATTGAATTAGAAATGTGACTAATTGTTGATATTAGGTGTGTTTTTGGCTTCTGAAGATTCAACCCCTTAAATTTTCAAGTGAAGAGTTTAAAGTCAAAATTCCAACTTTTATGTTGTACAAGAGATTTCAAGTTCTATATTGTGGTTATAACGTTACCTCAGTCCTGATCCACGATGCTTGTGATAGGTAGAAGCATATAGACCAAACGATTCAGCGTGTCATGGAAGATTTGGAATTACGGCAAGAACAGCCCCAGTTGTAAGTAACTATCATTAAATTTTAACACCAGTTTTGTACTTATGTAAATGAATTGAATGTTTCTGAATTTGAACTTGTTATCATGATTTAGCTGCAATTCATGTAGATAAAATGTTGTGATTTTCTTTCTTGGAGTTGTAGTTTGGACCGGGAGGGCATGCATATGTTTATCTATGCTATGGTCTGCATACAATGCTCAATGTTGTTGCGGACAAGGAAGGAGTTGGGGCTGCAGTTCTAATACGATCTTGTGCTCCTGTCAATGGTAATTTTCTGAAGCTATACATGTATAGTTAATTTACTTATAGTTCTGATAAAATGCATTTCCAGTGTAATCTGTTTACCTGTGCTTCTTTTCTTTAGTTAGGCAGAATGCAGTCTTTAATTTCATTTGGCATTTGATCTTCTATCCACTGAATTTTAAAAATTGTCTGTATTTGTTCTATCATATCTACTTAACTGTGAATTCTCTGAATTTGTATGAGAAACTGAGACTTGTAAACTCTTTCAATACAAGAGATATGACAGTGTCAAGACACGGGGAAGGGATCCGAAAGTAAGCATACTGGCAAATTTTAATTGAGAGTTCATTTTACATTGACTCTAAAATATAATTGACAGTAAATAGTATGAGAATACCTACTCCTTTCTGGCATACTGATTTCTTAAATTATGGTGAAAAAAATTAAAGGGCTGAAGACCATTCAGCAGCGTCGTGGACAGTTAACTGAGAAACCTGTGCTACTCACTGGGCCAGGAAAGGTCAGTGTTAATTTATTTGACCCTTTTGATTTTGCACCATTTCTTTTCAAGCTCTCGTGTTTTTACTGGTTTGTGCAATTAAACGGCAACACTGCCAGTTGCAAATCTGTGAAGATTCATATTAAAGGGACTGTTTGGTATCCATTTTTTACATATAAAGCTTCATTCCCATACCCATTGCTTTGATTTTCCACAATGCTTTTGGAATGCCGTTCACAAAGAGTAGATGTATGTGTTTTATCTTCTAACAACGCCGTCAGCTCTGAATAAGGGAAGTGGGATATTACATTTCAAAGCATTTAACAACATCAAGATAGGTGAATACAGAACCAATAGAAAAAGAACAAAACAGATTCGTCCTTTTAGAATTGAATGGAACGAAGATGGTTTTGCACCTATTGTTGGCTAGTTTATAGACGTGTTTATTGACCAGTTTGTCTGAAATTATTGTAATTGTTCTAGCATGTACAGAGGAAATCTACTTTCAATTATCTGGCCAAGGAGTTGCATGTTTTAGGCATTGATAAACAAATAAGTCACAACTTAGAGACTTAAGTAGTATTACCGGGCTTGCTCTTGCGTGTTTCTCAAATATCGATTGTTTCAGATTTGCCTTCTGCCATAAAGACCCTCATGTGGCTTTGTTACCTCAACTTTCTGGTATCTATTTTCATTACAGTTGACCTGCAATTTATATTATTCTGTAAACTTACTGAAGGGCGAATTATTAGTACTTAATTGTTCACTTGAATTTTTGGGAACTTCCTCAACTTCTGCTCTGTTATAATTCTTTTCTCAGGTTGGTCAAGCACTGGGAATTTCGACGGAATGGTCTAACCACCCTCTTTATACTCCTGGTAATTACAACAATAACACCTGCGATTATTCACTAATTCTAATACCCTGAACAACATTGTGACAGATAGAAATGGATATGGTGCAGGTGGTTTAGAAATCTTAGATGGTCCAGAGCCTGAGAAGATTTTGATCGGACCACGAGTAGGCATTGAATATGCTTTGCCTGAGCATGTCAATGCCTTGTGGAGATTTGCCATTGCTGGTACCCCCTGGATAAGTGCCCCTAAAAACACTCTTACACCTCCATGATTTGGGAATGTTGACATCAAGGAAAATCCAATGCAAAAGATTTAAGTAGAAACTTGAATTGTGAAAGTGTGAAATGTTTGTTTCCTCTCACAGAAACGTGATGACATGGAAAGGAGTGAATATCCACAGGCATAACATGTTTTTTGTGTCAAAAAAAAAGTACCAAGCCTGAATGATTAACTTACATGTTTTCTGAGAGAGATGTTTTTATGTTGTTTTTGGTGCAATATAGGAATATCAAATTGTAGTTTCTTGCACTTGAGGAATTTGATGAAAGCAGTCTTACTGCTACCAGTGATTACGAATGCCATGATTCTTATTACTTAAAGCTTTAGAATTGGGTGGTAACTTTCCATGATTCATGTTTATTGATCTCTTCCTAAAAAATTTAAGCAGTTTACAACATTTTTAACAGCTTTACCATAAAAGGTAACAATATTTGCAATGGATTCTAATTACAGCAACTTCTACAGTTGTGCTTACCACGAATTTTATGCCTAAACTCCCTATTCTTGGAAACAATTTGATGCATGTGTATTCATGCTCTTTACTAGTTTAAAACACAAAGTTCTATCTAAAAATCCCGGGACCTAAACATGTCACATTGCAACAAACTATCATCAACATAATAAAAAGCATCTACACATTTCTTCTATTAAGGGACAAATGAAGAATGAAAAACCATAGCACACATTAATTATCAATTGACCAACATCGAACTATGTTACAGACTTGAGTTAAACAGATTGCAATAGCCAATAACCACAGGAAACACTAACACATCACCATATTCATTCGTGTATACTACCACATCACCACCCTGGTTTACATGGTATAAAAGTACCATCCTGTCAACTGTAATCTTCAAGCCAGCCATCAGAAAATAAGAAACACCATCTGAAAAGTAAGATGTAGAGGTCAGAGGCAAGAAAGATATTTGGAAAGAATAATAGGAAATACAGGGAAACAGAGACCAAAGTTTTTCCTTGTACCTAATATCAAGTAATGAAAAATGAACTGGTTGGTCCAGATGTCAGCAAGGCCCCACACAACAATTCAGTTGCACAGTAGCAAGCAATTAGTGAGTCAAAACACCTTGTTCATGCATGAGGCAATAAAAACAGATCCTTGAAGTCAAATGTATTGACAGCTTTCCTACACACTGGAACACAACCGGCTGTAAAACTCTGTGAAGTCAAGCCGGAAGAGTAAAAATTTTAAGTCGACGTGTTGCTGCACAGGCAATTGAGCTAAGAAACCCTTGAGCAATGATGTGTACTCTTTTGCTATTGCATCCAGCTCTTGTCCCATATTTCGAAGAAATTCACCAGCACGTTGTGTTACGGCCTTCCTGCCTTCACTAAGCCACGATCCAGGCTCTGCATACTTATCATTTGTTTGTCTTGAAGATTTGCTCTTGTTGCTCTTGTCTCGCAAGGATAAAGATGATTCCATGGTTCTGCATTAATTAAACGAATCAAATTGTTCCTATATAATTATAAATACATTCTCAACAAATATAAAATAGCACTGATATAGTCTGAAGATGGTTACCTAGCTTGCAACTCATGAATTCCTTCATATAACCTATCTGCATGACTTCTGAATCTCAATATGAGGTCAAACAAAACAAAGAGAGACTTGGAAAGCGATTGGGATCTTTCACCAAGTAGAGACTTTTCAAAAATTGAATGGAGGTACTTTTCGTGTGCTGCAAGTAGATCGTCAAGATCTTTAGCAGCTTCCATTTCATTTGAAAAATTAGACCATGAAACCTCCAAGACTTCAAACATAATATAGTACTGCAGATTTGTAACAAAATGATTCATCTCATTCCAAAGAACCTGGCATCGCCTCAATGTTGAAAGCAACTGCAGCTTAACTGCATTCTGCAGCTTAGTGAATGAATTAGAAGTGATACAGTTTGGTTTCATTGTCTTCCACGCACCAATAAGTGCGTGCTCCACCCTTCTGAGCTTCCACAGAAAGTTAAAAATTCTCAAATATCTTGCCATAACAGACTCTGTGAACAATGTATCTAAAGGTACCCTAGCATCATATTCCAATGAGAATACATCCCATCCCCTATCCCCGGTGTTGTGTGGCATCAGCTTAACCCTCAACCTATCCAATATATCAGGATCATCATACTGAGCATTCGATGACCGAATGGCACTTTCCAGCAATCCAGCAAGCTTGAATGAGCTGATAGTATTAGCAGGCTCAGAAAGTTCAGGCCCAACAATATCCATCAGATATTGAACAAAATCACCTTGCCCAAGCAGCAAATATCGTTTAATTGCAAGACAGTGTTCTTTAAACTTGTACCTGTTGTATATAACATCCAATAAATGTTTATCAATTCTTTTTGCTGCTTCAATGACTAGAGACTCAAGTGCATCAGTTTCCCCATATCCCAGACCCCCTCTCCTAGTTGTAGTCCCAGCTGCAGTTGCAGCCTCTGTTCCAGCATCAGCCCAGCCACGATCATCACAACAAACACGTAGAAAATTGATTGATTTCCCAGTCCTTAAAATTCGCTGAGCAAGAGATTGTGAAATAAAAGAAGGAAGCATCCCAGAATGAAGTCGATAACCTTCTCTCCAGAGTGACTCAGCTTTCACAGGTTGGCCCACAACAAAGAATTCAGCAAATATATCCTCCAACTCCCCTTCCAAAACCCAACTCCTCACCATTTCAAAAAGTGGAGAACAGACCCGCCTAAGCAAACGTTTCATGAACTCATGCACAAGTTGATCACCATGTTGAGCATGCAAATGAATAGCTCCAGCCATTGCTCCACCCCTCAAAACCCTACATTTATCAACCAAAACAGCCATTAACCTCATTTTCACCAGTGGCTCTGCAAACCAAACCGACAATCTCCTCAAGGATAAATAATTGCCTGAGTTTGCACTCTCCGAAACCAACGGAATAGGATTCATTGCCTGTGCTTCAAGCACAGCCAACAACTTATAATACTCTGATAACTCATCTTGCAATGCAGCACAAAATGCCTGCCCAACAGTCCCCACGTCTTCAGCCGGAAACCGATCCATACTCTCTGAAATATAACCTTTAACCTTCCTAAACAACCAACCCAATTCACAAAGTTTCCTAACCATAACACGAGTAGCCCTTGGAACCTTAACTAAATCCGGCAAAATATACCCATCAACTGTAGCATCGAATTTCACATGTTTCCCATCAATCCCTTGACAACAATACAACACATCCCTGACTAAGACTTCTTCACTCACCTCATTCTCTTCCTTTATCAAATTCACATACTCCCTAAAAGCAACATCACGCAAATTCTCCGGATCCTTATTAATCAACAGAACCCCATTGTTTCTCCATCCCATTTTCTTATCTTCCTTGCCATTCAAAACCCTTGAACCATTACTCAACTCCGAGTCATTTAAACCCAAATTGGGCAATAAGCTTGACGAAATAACACCATTCTTAACACTCTTTCGATCATCAGATATAATCTTAAGCAAATAAAGCACGGCCCATTTGTTGTTAACACTCCCGGGACCCGTTTTCGACGAAAACTTAGTGAACAAATCAGAGAAAGTGAGCGCATCGGAGGAATTACCCTGATTGGCGAGCCGACGCTTGATTGACTCGGCGATGGCTGCAGCATCGGGGGCAATGGAGGGAGTTAACCGACTGGAAAGTATACGGAGAGCGTAGCGAAAAGAGTTTTGAAAATTAGGGTTTGCTGGGTCTTGCGGGGTTTGCGACAGTAAGCGAAGGACGAGTTCCCTGACTAGATCTATCAGCTTCGTCTGCTCCTCTTCGTCCATTTTCTTTTTCCCAGAGATCGGTGAACGAGTAAGAGTGAAGAAATCAGAACAAGGGTTTTGGAAAATTA
Organism: Xylocarpus granatum; assembly: GCA_019650275.1. Taxonomy (NCBI): domain Eukaryota; kingdom Viridiplantae; phylum Streptophyta; class Magnoliopsida; order Sapindales; family Meliaceae; genus Xylocarpus; species Xylocarpus granatum. The sequence goes on from BNST01001229.1 coordinate 33,421, forward strand.
TTTTTTGATAAAAGAATTATTTTTTTATTTTAATTTTTTATTGTTTCGCGGAAATTTTAAAGATTTATACTTTTTTTTGAATTTTAGTTAGCTTTTGTTTTTATAAATATAAAATTAAAAATAAATAGTATAATAACAAATAAGTCTCTATATTTTTACAAATTAATAAATAAAAATATATTTTAACCATTTTTTACAAATAGATCTTTTTAACGATTTAAAAAAAATGTTAATAATTATCGAAACTTTAAAACGTATAAAACATTATTTTTATATAAAAAAATAATATAATAAATGATTGTTGAGTCCTTAAAATTTGACATCTTATACAGATAAGATTCGATAGTTTAAAAATACTCATAAATAATTTAATTTGTTATTTTTACTTTTATAATTCAACAATTAATGAATTAACATGTTTATTTTGTTTTATTTTTTCAAATCATTACGATTAATCCATTCATCGGATCAATCCTTGGGGACATACGTACATCATTTACCCTTAGTCGTATTACTATATAAAGGACCGTGTATTAAAAATGATAAATTATGATTTTATTTTTTGTTTTATAAAAATATAGGGACCTATCCGTTATGTTTGCAATAAAATATATATTAAATATAATTTGTATTTAAATTTGATACAATTATTAAATTTCATAACAATAAATTTTTGAAATTAAAGGTTTAATAGTCAATAATTATATATTTGATATATCATTAGTTCAAAGAAAATCTGTTAGATAAACATACAAGGAGAATTATTAAAATTTTAAGTATATAATAATTAAATATTTAATAAATGTAAAAATTATTGTTGTTTTAACAATACTCACATTCTTGTCTTTATTTTGAAATTAAAAGTTTGATTCTTCCAAGTATTTTGTGGAATAAAATTTTTTAAACAAATTTATTGGTTATATTTTAGTCGGATGTAATTTTTGGGTTATATTTTATTAATAAATCAAATAATATACTGGACATATTATTTATAATTTATAATAATTATTATTTTTATTAGTAAAAGATGGATTCATTCCTTCGTACCTTTTTTCTTTTTCAATTTCCTCTCTTGGATTCTTCATTCTTCATAAATTTTCTTGGCTTGTTTGTTATTTTCTAAATTTCTACGTTCCCTTATCACTTTACCAAGAAAATTAATCAAGAACGTTGAAAACTATTTATAACGGATAGTTTTTTTATAATTATGAGTAATATTTCGAGTTCTTTTATCACATTGATATTATGTTGTATTCATATCGTTTCAAGTAAAAGTGAATCCAAACTTGACTTGTTCAATAATTTTGTCGACAAATAAAAATTTTAACTCGACACATTTACTAAATAGAAAAATATATTATAATTTTGTTACTCTTTTAACTTATTTTAATGTATTTTTATAATATTTATTATTTTTATATATTTAAATGTAAAAAATTTTTGTTTTAAATTGTTATAAATATATTAAAAATAATTTAGTATAATATAATTATTCAAATAATAAATTGTATTGTAAACAAATTTATGTGTTCAAAATTTTAAATTCAAATTTAACAGTATTATTACTTATATTATTCATTTAATAATCATATCATTTTGGATGAACTTAAATTCATAAAGTTTATGCTAAATTTGAATACAAACCAACACACAAGACAAAACTAGTGGGTGACAAATTATTATTATGCTTTTTAAATAATTATTTTATTTTTTTTTAAATAATAACATTAGTAATTTAATAGAAAAATTACTTTATAAATTACAATAACTTATTATTACTATTTTTATAAAAAAAAATAATAGAGAAATTATACCAAACAATCAAATATCGATGTTATTATATGACGCATGACATCGAAAGTAGGTAAAATATCGATGTTATTATATGACTTCAATTATTATTTAATTTTATAATTGCATGAAAGCAAAATTTTTATTAAGAAATTGGGGTGATACCTACTTGCTGCCTGTATTTAGCATTTCCCTAGTCCAATACATCAAAATCAAGTATTTTAGTTGGGTGATGCCTCCATCCACTCCCACGTCAATTGTCAAATTTTATATTTATATTTTAAATTTTTCATTAATCATTTTAATTTTAATATTTTATATTTTATATTTTAAATTTATTAGTTATTTTAAATTTTTATTTTATTTCAAATTTTATATTAATAAAAATAAAATAAATAAAGATGTATCTTAGACAAATTATTTATTTTAATAATAATGTGAATATCCAATAAGGCTTCAATCCCATCCATTCCATTCCATGGAATTCATTTTGAATCCACAATAATTTGTGTTCATGTAATCATGATTCCTTTCTAAATTAGTTTATCAATTCAATATAAATTTTGCTAAATCTAGCTGGAAGCATTTCTAAACTTAAAAATGAAAGAAATTTGATTAATTTAACTAATAAATTATTTTAAAATAATATAAAAAGTACGGGAATTGAATCCCGTTCATAAATACATGTATAGTATTATAAAATACGTTGTATTTATTATACTTACTAATACAATTGATGACTTTTAAAATAAAAGTTACGTGCTTTGAGATTATCTTGTAATTTTTAAAGCTAAAAAATGAAATAACAACCTTAGAATTCTTAATTTTTGATATTTCATAGACAATGAGATCAGGACTTATTTAATATAATTAAATATATTAATGTTGTTCATATAAATTGTGTAAAGTTAAGGACCCTGATGTTATTACCCATTACATACCAACTTAATAGTACGGCAACGATATGATCTCACAGTTCATACGCCGTTTGCATGGTTTAATTTCATACGCGAGTGTAGAGGATCAAATCCTTGTCCGAGAGCTTAAGCTCGCACACACCCACAAGCGTACACGTTTGCGTTGGGCATGGAAACAACAAAACAAAGGGGATTATTTCATGGATTGGGCACCTTGGAAACGAACAAAGCCCACTATTATTTTTCTTGTATTTCCATATCGGGGTAATAAGCGGAAGTTCCGGGTAAAGGATTGTTTTTTTGTTTTCTGTTTATACATTTACTTCATACCCGGTTTTGTTTTTTTACTGATTTTGATGCGGGTAGTTTTAAATTGATGAGATGTGAGCATACTTGGCTTGGAAATTTTATCTGGGTATCGGTGATTTTGGTCTCTTGGTTTGTGTTTTATTTATTTTTAATATTTTCTCTTGATTGCTAATGTATTTGTTGTTATTGTTGGATTGGATGCTTGTTATGCTGTGATTTGGTCTCGTTGGTTGATTATTTTAATGGGAAAGTTAGTTTTTGGCTAAAACTTGTTGGACAAAGCATTGGCAAGAAAAATTTTTTGTTTTGTCGCTGACTGTGTTTGCTTTCAAGAACCAATCTCGACGGTATGGGTAAACCTAGTTTTAGATTCATTGAAAAATGGATGCTTTCGTGAAATCTGGAATTGTGTTTTGTTTTGTTTGCTGTTCTTGTCTTTTATTTTGACCGTATTGACGGTTGTTAAGCATAAGTAAGGTTTTTTCCTTGCGTAGTTTTTGCTTCATATCTGATTTGGATTGTAAATTTGGTTTGAGAATTGTAATGGGGCTTGTTTGTTTGAGAATTCAGTTTCTGGAAAAACCTGGTATTAATCTGCTCTTGGTTGATTCGGTTGTATGATTTATGGATGTTAAAATTGACACTATTTCATGTGTTGGCCTTCCAAGGCTGCGTTCTGTTTATTCTTTCATCTCATGTTTTGTGATTTGCTGTCATTTCATATTTGGTATAGACAATTGGTTGGGCCAATTCTTTGTTGATACCGGAATTTTTGATACCTTTTCTATTTCTTCTTCTTCTTCTGGCCGTTCAATATTTTTCAATGGCGACTCTAGGTCATTGTTTGGAATGTAATTCCTTGTTATATGCTACTGCAGTCCTTTTTTTTTCCCTTTTCTTTTCTGTTTTGGATTTAAATCCATACATTTTTGGTAAATGTTGTCATATGTTGCTGCAAATAACAAAACTCTTTTCATGCCCCTACTTCTTCACTGTCTCTTATAAGATCGTTGGGACTATTAAAGGGGGACAAAGTGAAAAAAGAGATTTGATCTACCTGAGATGTGCAGAGTGGAGCTATTATATTCTTTGGGGGGAAAAAAAACGGCTGTTCTAAGTCATAATAGCTAAACCTTTTAAATATTTATTCATGATTGAAGGATTCATGCTGCACTCTGCTTGTTTGGGGGTCCAATTTGTTGATTAATGTGCTATGTGCTTGGTCTTTCTGAGCACAACAGGCAACTTTTGAAATACCAACACTTAGCTTCAGTGTTATAGATTGATATATGTGTATTGAGTGTTTTTGGGAAACTGAATTGCGTCATCACGTTTATTTGTTTTTAGATATTAAATTTAAAACAATAGGTTGTGTCATTTCTGCTACAAACTGCTAAAGCTTCTAACTCCTTGTTTGGTCGAAGTTCATAGAAGCGATTTATTATCTTTTCTCCTGATAAACATGATTATCAATCAATATGATATAAATCTTTCTTGCTGCCATTTTCTTCTTTTTTGTTTTCAGACAGACTAAATATGAAAATGGAATCTGCTGTTAGTACCTATTGCTTTTACTCACAAATCAATGTTTATTTTGTATTACAGGCCATACAATAGTGAAATTTTTGGGGATTAGAGGACTTTAGTTATAAAATCAGAAATATTTGTCTACCTGCACATCTATGGCTCCTGGAGGCAGTGCCTACAAAGAAGTTGTTGAATCCCGTCCTGTGGTTACAAACTATGATATCAAGGCAGAGAGTAATAGTGCACACAATAAAACTGGTGTTGGCGTGGTTGGAAAAAATGGAATTTGTTCAAACAATGGTGTTCATGAGCTCCTTGAGTGCCCTGTCTGCACAAATTTAATGTACCCGCCAATTCATCAGGTATGTTTTTTCCTTTCACATGTTTCTTTCTAAAAAATGGTGCCTCATAAAATTTCATGATGAAGCAGAAAGGTCATTTCTTCCTTCTTTTCAACTTTTGAAGAGGTACTTGTTGCCTGTGTTATTGTTAATATTTCTTTGTCTTTTTTCACTGTTGAAAGGATTACATTTTATTTAAATTTTTTCAGCTGACATGGCTATGCTTTGTAATGCTTGAATGCATGAATGTTGTGCCCGCATGAGCAATTCTTTATAGATTATGTCCTAAATCTTTGAATACAGGGCATACTAAATGAATAGTCGTATAGTATAAGCATGTATAGCACACACGTACCTAGTGACTGGTATAAAGAAATGCTAGCACGGCAGTATTTTCTCTGTTGAAGATGAAGCCTTAGCATCCTGTTTACTCTTGAATCTAAGTGGCAATGCACCAGAGAAGTTTCTAGTTTCTTGCGGGGTGCACATTTTTCCTTTCTTCTTTTGGGTTTCCTCTTGGATCAAGGTTAATCATGTTTAGTTGGTAATTTTTGCTATAGAGTTACAAGGAAACATATATGACATGGAAGATTTGTGATTTTCTTTTTAGCATCTCAAAATTTGAACAAACTTGTTGTCCGCTTCTTTTCTTTGTAAAATGAACTTGCTTATATTATTCTGTCATCACCTGGATTAAGTATCTTAATCCCCGTAAATTTTTTGTTGCAGTGCCCAAACGGACACACTTTATGTTCAGACTGCAAGAATAGAGTGCACAATAGTTGCCCCACATGCCGCTACGATCTTGGAAATATCAGGTGTTTGGCTTTGGAGAAAATTGCAGAATCATTGGAACTCCCCTGCAGATACCAGGATTTAGGTTGTCACGACATTTTCCCTTACTACAGCAAGCTCAAACACGAGCAACATTGTCGTTTTCGTCCGTACAATTGCCCTTATGCTGGGTCTGAGTGCTTCGTCACTGGTGATATTCCAACCCTTGTTGCACATCTCAAGGATGATCACAAGGTTGATATGCACGATGGCTCTACATTCAACCACCGTTATGTCAAATCGGATCCGTTTGAAGTTGAAAATGCCACATGGATGCTAACCGTAAGTTCTGTTATACTATGCTACAGATAAAGTTATCAATTTGCTTCCCATCTACAGCTCAATTATGCTACCTGTGCAGGTTTTTAACTGTTTTGGTCGACAATTTTGCTTACATTTTGAGGCTTTCCAGCTTGGGATGGCGCTGGTCTATATGGCCTTCTTACGTTTTATGGGTGATGATGATGAGGCAAAGAAATTTAGCTACAGTTTAGAAGTTGGTGCCAACGGAAGAAGACTTATTTGGCAAGGAGTCCCTAGGAGCATCCGCGACAGCCATAGAAAAGTGCGCGACAGTCAGGATGGACTTATTATTCAGAGGAATTTGGCTCTCTACTTTTCTGGTGGAGATAGGCAAGAGCTGAAATTGAGGATTACTGGCCGCATATGGAAAGAAGAATGAGATGAAATTAAGGTGAATGTACAGTGCAAAATTACAAGAAGACTCACTAGCATTGCTCCAAGTGCAGAGGATGAAGCTTTGTGTTATTCTTCTGATTTATTGTATATTTGGTGCAATTTTTGCTTGGACTTCATTGCATCCCCTTCCGTTAGCTTATTGCTGGAGGTCCAAAATTCCGGTAGGGAGTAAGCGTAGGAATTGAAATTAAGAGAGTTCAAATGTATTGCTTGAAAGGCCATGCCTATGCAGCAAAACATTGTAGATCACTTATGTACCATCTGCAGCTTTGTTGTATAATTCATATATGGTTAGGATTTTAGATGGGGTAAAAGCAGAAGATCAACAGCTATTTTTCATCGCATTTTTCACTTGCATCTGCAGCTTCGGCTCCCTGTGTTGCATGTCATTGCTCCACCATATGCAGATTGTGGGTTAAAAGAAAAAGCAGACGAGGATATTTTCCTCAGGAAGTGCTTTTCAAAAGCAGCTTCTTAAGTCAAGAAGCATGAATATCTGAACCGTCGTTTACTTTTACCATACTCCATGAGCCTCTGTAAACTATTTCTCTGTTCCTGAAAAGAAAAACCCTACTTGCTATTATAATCATAATTAATTACAAGATATAATCATGTCTCATTAACCATAAAATTTATCTTCTCAACAACCAATAATTGAGCCATGAAGAATGTCAAGATAATGCATGAAGCCTGCCAAAAATTTCATAATTAAAAAAATTAGAAAAAATTCTTAATGATTATGCAAATTGAACTAAATAGCCAACTGAGCTGTAAGCCATGATGATCATAGCGTTGACTCTACTGACCCAATAATACGTGAAATCAACGGTTGATGATTGAAATAAAAGGCAGGGATAATAATACCAAAGTCCCTATATTCTTATAATTTCTATTTATATCAAATAAATCTATAATCTCTATTGAAATGACCAAATAACAGTATATTATTGAATTTTTAATTTTTTTACCTATATTTAATTATAATGAAATAAATGTAACAAAATATTAAAGGATATTTAAGTCATTTCAATAGAATTGAGGACCTATTAGATAGAAATAAATAATATGTCCTTAATTAGAGAATAATAAACAGTTTAGGGATCCAGATGTTATTAACCCCAAAACAAGAAAAGAATTTAAATAATGGTATCGCGATCTGGGGTTGATGCAAAAATCTGGACCGTCAGATGAAACATAACAAAAACATGACATAAATATAAAAATAAATAAATAAATAAATAGTTAGTGTTAGAACGTGCAGACGTGAGACCACGCAGAAAAGTAAGTTAATTTAATGGTTAAACTGAGCAATTAACCCGATTTTCCCGCGAAACAGAAACGGCCATGCGGGGAGATTCCTTACGTTCAGACATAACTCCCAACAAATATTCTTAATTTTAAATTTTAATATTAATTAAATATGTTCTCTTCTCCTTCTTCCTCCCTATTCTCTTATTTTTCCTTGATTTATTTATTTTATTTTCCCACATTTACTTCGATTCTTCTTCTTAAGCTAGCCATTCATTCGTTCCCTATATATAGTTTTCTCTTTCCATTTCAATCTTCTTGTCTGTGTTCTTATTCGTTTCCCTTTTGATCACAGGCTTCCAGGTTTTCATTCCTCTCTTTCATAGTCGATTTGCGTTTTAAATCTTTTTTTTTCTGTAGTTTTCTCGGGAAACAAACACACCTTTATTCGCTTGTTGTTGGTGTCTTGTTGTGATTTGTTGATCACGTGAATGTATTTGGAAAATTGCAGGGAATTGGCGGGTTTTTCAGAAAACATTGAGAGGATTTGTATATTTGCATGGGATATTGATTGAAAATATTACTTTTCTCGCCGACGTCGTGAATTATGTTGTGCTGCGGAGGTGCAGAGGAGGAGCCTAACCCACCTACTAACCAATATAATACAGCCCCGCCTAAAGGAAATACGTATGCCGGCGGTAATTCACGATCTTCTTCGTTTCTCCACGAAATCAAGAATTCATTCAAAAGCATTTTTAAAATTTCTGAAAATTCTTGATGGAAGAATCCCATTTGTCTTTGTAAATTTGTGATGCATCCACCCCTTTTCTCTTTTAAAACGTTAGCATTTTGATCCTAATATTACACTTTATTTAAACTTTGACCTCTCTGATTTTACCACGTGAACATTTCCAATTGTGATTCTGGGCTGCTTGTGTTGTGTGGTATAACAGGCAGCGAGAGAGGGGAGCCAAGGGGTTCCAATATGGCCAGAAGCGGAGCCCCTCAGAAGGTGTTGCCAATTGAAATTCCAGCCATTCCATTGGATGAATTAAACAGATTAACAACTAATTTTGGTTCAAAAGCTTTGATTGGTGAAGGATCTTATGGCAGAGTTTTCTATGCAAAGTTAAGAGATGGTCAGCCAGCAGCAATAAAAAAGCTTGACACCGGTTCATCACCAGAGCCAGAAACAGATTTTGCAGCACAGGTTTGATTCTGAGAAGCTGGTTTTGGTTCATTTGAAATGATTATGAGAGTTGAATTTTGATGCAAATCTGTTAATTTGTTCATGCAGTTATCAGTAGTTTCAAGACTTAAACATGAACACTTTGTTGAGTTGTTGGGGTACTGTTTGGAGGCTAATAACAGGATTTTGGTATATCATTTTGCAACAATGGGCTCCTTACACGATGTATTACATGGTACGCTAATTCAATTTGATCCAGCCAGTTGCAGTAAAATGAAATCACTTATTGAAGACGAATCCTTAATTGATTTACATGCGGGAAATTTCTTTCCGGTGCAGGGAGGAAAGGTGTACAAGGGGCCGAACCAGGTCCAGTTTTAAGCTGGAACCAGAGAGTTAAGGTGGCATTTGGTGCCGCAAAAGGCCTAGAGTATCTACACGAAAAAGTTCAACCTCCCATTGTTCATCGGGATGTTAGATCGAGCAACGTATTACTTTTCGATGACTTTAAAGCTAAAATCGCTGATTTCAACTTGACGAATCAGTCTTCCGATACAGCAGCCCGACTGCATTCGACCAGAGTGTTGGGAACATTCGGCTACCATGCTCCAGAGTAAGCCTGAACTTTCCTTGCATACTAAATTGTAGCATTGATACTCAATGGTTTCAAGTACTCATTTTGTTGCTTGATTTGTGAACAACAGGTATGCCATGACAGGGCAGATAACACAGAAAAGTGATGTTTACAGTTTTGGCGTTGTTCTCCTAGAGTTACTGACAGGAAGAAAGCCAGTAGATCATACAATGCCTAAAGGACAACAAAGTCTTGTTACTTGGGTATGTCTAACTTAAGTCACGACAACTTAATTCGAAACATACCAACATTTTTCTAACTCGAGAAAACTGCAGGCAACTCCAAGATTGAGTGAAGACAAAGTGAAGCAGTGTGTTGATCCGAAGCTAAATAACGAGTACCCACCAAAGGCAATTGCCAAGGTTACTATTTTCCCTAATGTTTACATTGTTTCCATCCCCTTTTGTTTAATGTGCAATGTACACTTATTAGCATATATTTCTCTGCGTGTTTGCTGGAAATGTTTCTGCTTTCTTCAGCTTGCAGCAGTGGCAGCACTTTGTGTTCAATATGAAGCCGATTTTCGACCAAACATGACCATTGTTGTCAAAGCTCTTCAGCCACTTGTTAACTCAAAACCAGCAGGACCTGAAGCTCAAGCTTAATATAATAAATACACAAGAGCTTTGAATTTTCCTGAAAACCAGGAGCCAACACCTTTGAATCATGTAATCTGTTAACCCCTCATCATATTACACAGAGAAGCCTTTCTTCAGACATTAAAGAAGATTTGTTTTTCGCTTTTTGTTTTTTGTTTCTGTTTCCTGAGAGGGTTTATATTACAAATTCTTAGCTTCTGTTTCCAATGAAATAACAAGTATGCATCAATTCGAACATAATCATCTTGATTTTATTCATTTATTTTCGTTGAAATTGAGAAAAAAAATTATTTAATTTTATATTTATAATAATATACATTTTATATATATCGTGAGATATTTCTAGAAAACATGATTGGTGGCAATAAAGTAAACTCGCAGTAATACAATGTGACTGAATTCTACATATCACGTGGTTGACGAAGATGTCATCTTTCAACAAAATGACAACATCATACAAAATTGGATTTAAATAAAAATAAATTAATTATTTATATTAGAATAAATATATTATGTAATTTATTATTTTACCCTTATTCATTTTTTAAATTAAAATTAAAATAATTTTAATTACTTAAAATGATTTTCTCTAACGATGTCATGATATTCGATCGCCTTCGTTGAGATTCAATATATATATATTTTATATATGATTTTATAATTATTAAAGATGCAAATTTATTTTACGCGGCCCGGTTAATTTTTTTTTGAAAAATGTAACAATAATACTGATGTTTCAATTATAACCGTGGTTGCGAATTACAAAATTACCATTACCAATAATTTTAATTTTAATTTTTTTATCTCTTCCTTTACAAATATGAACAAAGGCAGCTCCAAATCTCATCGTCATCAGCCGAACATCACAAAAACCCCTCGGACACAGCCCTTTCTCTCATCTAATAATCTCTTCAATTAGATTCAAATCTCAATACCTAATCCATTTCGATCGTAAAATCATTCGATCTTAAATTTGTTTATCCGAGATTCAATTCTTTTTTTTTGGATGCAATTTGACTCAATCGATCGGTTTAGGTCAATTTTTCGATCAATTTGGAGTGCCGTGAATGGGGATACAAATTCCAGTGAATGAATTTATCCGGGTAGATTAAATTTCGGAACTAAAAAAATATGCCGGGATTAGCGCAGAGAAAAAATGAGCAATTTAGTAATAATGCGCACTCGGTTTCTTTAGCCAATGGGTTCTGGTCGAAAAATAGAGATGATGTTGGGTACAATCAGTTGCAGAAGGTACTAGAGTTTTCGTTTTTGCTGTTTTTGATTTTGATGTGATTCTTTTTATTGTTTGTGTGGATAGAAAATTTGATTGGAGCATAGTTTTGAAATTGAATTTGGAATGGATAGATTGAGCTTGGATTGGATCTTGTAGAACGATTCATTTATTAGATCCATTTTATTTATATATCTGCAGTTTATATACATATATGCACACACACACACACACACACACACACACACACACACACATATATATATATCTTTGGTTTTGGTATTATTTTCTTATATCAATAAACTCATGGAAATGGAGAATTTGACAAATTGTATAAAATTTTGAACTCTTAAATGGTGTATATGATAGTGAATTGGTATTTGGTTGGTTGATAGTGCCAATACTATCTGCCATTGTCATGAATATGGGTGTTGAATTTTGTAATTTTATGAAAATTTTGTGTTATTTTTATAGTCAAGGTACTGAGACTTTGTTGTGCTTTCAGTTAGGTGAATCTATAGAGAATGAGAACAATTGAGATTTTTAATTATTTGAATTTGTCCTTACTAATTTTCAATCTGCTGCAAGTTTCATTTGATGTAAATGGGTTGCCACATCAATTGGGATAGTAATATACTGGTTATTACTTTTTGATTTGGTGTGCTTTTAGTTATTTTTGCAACTCTTGTCAAATGAAAGTAACTGACATAGTGATACGTACTTGCGACACAGTTCTGGAGTGAGCTATCATCACATAAACGGCAGGTGCTTCTCAGGATTGATAAGCAGACCCTCTTTGAGCAAGCTCGTAAGAAGATGTACTGTTCTAGATGCAATGGGCTACTGCTTGAAGGTTTTTTGCAAATTGTTATGTATAGAAAGTCTTTGCAGCAGGATGGAGCAGTTGGCCACCTTCCTTGCAACAGATCTGTGGCTTCAAAAAATCAAAATGACGGTGGATCTGTTGTGACAAATGGGTTCCAAGATGACATTCAAGATCCATCTGTTCATCCCTGGGGTGGTCTGACCACCACACGTGATGGATCGTTGACTCTTCTGGATTGCTATTTGTATTCAAAATATATGACAGTGCTCCAAAATGTTAGTTATTTTAAATTTTATTATTCAACTTTTCGGTGTGCATGCATGCTTGTCAGTGCCAGAATTTTTTTCATGTATGCATGTGGTCTTATTTTAGTAGCTGATCTTTTGCTATCAGGTTTTTGACAGTGCACGAGCAAGGGAACGGGAGCGGGAATTACTTTATCCTGATGCCTGTGGTGGGGGAGGTCGGGGTTGGATTAGCCAAGGAATGGTGGGTTTTGGTAGAGGACATGGAACTAGAGAAACATGCGCATTGCACACTGCTAGGCTTTCTTGTGACACATTAGTGGATTTCTGGTCTGCTCTTGGGGAAGAAACTCAGCAGTCTCTTTTGAGGATGAAGGAAGAGGATTTTATTGAGAGGCTCATGTACAGGTGTGCTTTTGGTTACTTGTTTATTCATACTAAATAGTAATTATTTTGAAATTTGGAAAACAAGTATGAGAGCTAATTGGTATCTGTTTTAGTTTGGGCTCATGGATGAATACTGTCTACTGATAGTTGAAGCTGTTATCCTGTTTATGCTGTTGAAGAGGAGAGCATAAACTTATTCCACTTTTTCATTAGTGTGCCTCAGATCAGTTTATTAGTATGTCATGCTGTTTTCTATGAAATTACCTTCCTGGTCATTAGCTTTCAACATCAATTTAGTTATCAAGCACCATCTGTTTATAGCTGCAAATACACAGCTGAACTGGAAGAGTGCCGGGAGTTGTTTGTTGGACAACCCTATTAAAGCAACATTTTATGGTCAGCTTGCAGTGAGAAAGTAAATGACTGCATGCTTTGGATTGAACAAAAAGAAGGAGATATGTGCTATAAGTGACAATTTTTTGTTCGATAAAGTTAAAAAAAAGAAATCATGCAAAAGCTACATTATTCTGGCATCATAACTATCTGTTAATGAATGTGAGCTTTGTTGTCATTTCATCATGCCAGGGATGTAGGCTCTATAATTTGATGACTTATTATGGCCTATATTTTGGCTTAGCCCTAAACCCTGCTGTTGTATTGTTCACAATGGATCATTGGCAGGCTATTTATTAATAACTAAGAATGCTGTAGACCCTTAGGGCTAGTTCTCCTAGAGAACAGTTGTTCGTCAAAGAATTATTTGTACTAAAGGTTTTCAAGGAACAGGAAATGATGCAGAACGAGGACTACAGATTTGGTGACCTCCGTATATTCAAAAAGGATGGTGGTGTTACATTGAGGTCCTTTTGATGGTGAATGAATTGGATATTACAGGTTTACTTCCTTGACATCGTCAGCTGTTAGTGTAAATTGTGTCTCTTTATCTCTTTCAGAGACATATTTTTATGTTCCTTTCCTCCTAATGCCTAGCTACACTAGGATCGATTATTCAGATTTTATTTTTTACAATTTTTCAAGACATTAATTGTGTAATATTTGGGAAAAGCAATGAAAAGTTAGTTGCCTTTTTTCCTTTTCATGCTTGATAATGAGTTTGTGAGGACAGTGTGAAGAAAGTTAGATAACATAGTTCTGCAGTATGTTTAACAAAAGTGAGAAACTATTGCTAGAAAAAGGAATTCCCAACTTTTTGTTACTTCTCAAAGTAAGAGGAACATGCCAATCAATTCATGATCAGGGAAGTTGAATGGATATCTGTTTCTGCTCATCTGTTGAACTATAATTAATCAGTTGCTGACATAATAGTTTTCAGTTGCTGTAATTGCACTTTGTTTTCCATCATTTATATGGTATGGTGATGGCCTATAAGCTCGTGACCAAAAATTGCAATGCTATGAAAACAATATTATTGAAGTTTTGGATATTGAGACAAGCATAAGAGAACTATGTCAATAGAACCAAAGTTGATATCTGCAACCAAATTACTATGTTTATAATTTTGTGAAGATATATACAGAAACATTGTTGAGGAGTACATATGAGTAGAGGCTATAAAATGGAGAGATGTGGGCACAAAGGGACGTCAAGAGAGATTGAATCTGGGAATCATGACTTGTTATGATGGCATTTAATTTACTGGAGTAGCTGTTGGAGAATTACCACAACCTTCTTGATTCATATGGCAATAGTTATTATCTAAAGAAATATTCTAATACTATTAATAGTTTCATTTTGTTTGCTGGAATTATATATTAATTGGTGATCAAATGATGTCTTTTCAGCAAAGTTCAGGCTCTATATAATATTTTGGACCATTTTTTGCTGTTCCTTTTTCTTCTTTCTTTCTTCCACTGCTCATTTCCCATGGTTCTCATTCTAAATCATTTAAATATTTAATGCTTTATTAGTCACCGAACCTGGCATGAGAAGTCATTTAACTCTTTCTTGCATTTGATATTACATCATCAACTACTTTGTTGCCTCATCTGTTTTACCTGTTTGGACTCTCGTTGCTTGAAATTTCTATGCACAGCAGCTCTTATTTTTTCTGTGCTCGCATTTGTGCTCTAAGTACTTGTGCTTGAGCTGCATACTGCTTTATACGGTTTTCATGTTTGATTACTCTGCTTTTGCTGAGAAGTTGATGTTCATGCTACAGGTTTGACAGCAAGAGATTTTGCAGAGATTGTAGAAGGAATGTTATTCGAGAATTCAAGGAACTAAAGGAGTTGAAGCGTATGCGAAGAGAACCTCGCTGTACTGCTTGGTTTTGTGTTGCTGATACAGCCTTCCAATATGAGGTCTTTCACCCATTTCTTGGTCATTTCGCCTGAACTCCATTTTAATACTTTGGTTTTTTGTGACTCTGATATTTTCATTTCAACAACAAATGGCCAATATTATGATTCTGATATGCAAAGTGAGGGGATGTTTCAAGACTCCCGTTGCTATTGATTTGACAAAAAATTCATCAAAACATTTTGAAAGTCCTATTATTAGAATGGGTAAGTTGAGAGCATTGTTCTCAATTCAGTAATAAGACTGTAAGAAATTCTTTGGGGAATTAAAATTATCACCGCCCTGTTATAAATAGTGTGCCTTTGTTGTGCTTTTCTATGAATGCTATGTACACACATGGCTAGCATGATCATATATGTATTTACTTCTCAGGTATCTGAAGACACTGTACAAGCTGACTGGCACCAAACTTTTGCTGATACTGTTGGAACATACCATCACTTTGAATGGGCAGTTGGTACAGGAGAGGGAAAATCTGACATTCTTGAATTTGAAAATGTTGGCATGAATAGAAGTGCTCAAGTCAATGGTTTGGATCTTAGTGCTCTGAGTGCATGTTTTATTACCCTGAGGGCATGGAAATTAGACGGTCGCTGCACTGAGCTTTCTGTCAAAGCTCATGCATTGAAGGGTCAACAATGTGTGCATTGCAGGCTTGTAGTTGGGGATGGTTGCGTTACAATTACTAGAGGAGAAAGTATCAGGAGATTTTTTGAGCACGCGGAAGAGGCTGAGGAAGAAGAGGTTGTTCATTCAAAACTTTTTGTACTTAACAAATGTGCACTTATATGATGTGTACTTACTTGAGTAACATGGTATAATTTATATTGTCATTTTCAGGATGATGATTCCATGGACAAGGATGGAAATGAACTAGATGGCGAATGCTCTCGTCCTCAAAAGCATGCAAAGAGTCCGGAACTTGCTCGAGAGTTTCTTCTAGATGCAGCAACTGTTATTTTTAAGGAGCAGGCATGTTCAATCACCTGATCACTGTTGTGCTTCATATTTTTGCATATGCTTGTCGGTCTTTTCAGCTTATACTTTAAAATGATGACTGATATATGTTGTTCTGACTTTTTTTTGATGAATCTTTTCTAAACTTATGATAGGATCTGCATTAGGGTACTCCAGTTAGTTGTAAAAAGGAGAATGTCATTGCAAAATCCCCATTCTAACTTGTGTAAATACAAGACTTTTCCATTGCTTTGCGTAGCCATCATTTTAAATGCAGTTGATATCCAACTGTTTTGCGGAGCATAATTTGCTTTCTTAGGCTTTCATTGCTCTGTAATCACAAATAATGGTTTTTGTTGACTACTTTATTGGACTACATCAGAACCATTCTATATGCTTAGCAGCACCTCAGAACAGGAATTGAGCTTTGTATGCGATGCCGCTGAATAAAGTGAGTTAAACAAATCTGGAGTGTGCATCCGGGTTTCACGGCAGCTTTATGGGTTGCGTGAGTGGCATTTGGGCGTGCTAAGAATTTATCTGCATTTATTGCTTGTTATGGATTTTCTCTGCATTTGCATTCACAGATATGCCTGAGAGTGCTTTCTAAGATAGTATGATATATCTTTCAGGTCGAAAAGGCTTTTAGAGAAGGAACTGCTCGCCAAAATGCACACAGCATATTTGTTTGTCTTGCACTAAAACTGCTGGAAGAAAGGCTTCATGTTGCATGCAAGGAGATAATCACATTTGAAAAACAGGTATATTTGTTTGTGACATTTTATAAACAAGGTTTACATACTAAGTACAGAAAATCTGCTTCAATATCCTGTTTGCAAAAGTTTTTCTGATGACTCTTTATTTTTAATTATTCTTTTTGTTACAGTCAAAACTTCTTGAAGAAGAAGAGAGGGAAAAACGTGAAGAAGAAGAACGCAAAGAGAGAAGAAGAATGAAAGAAAAAGAGAAAAAACTTCGAAGAAAGGAAAGATTGAAAGGAAAAGAAAGGGATAAAGAGAAAAGATCTTCTTCCTCTGTAAATAGCCCTATTGCTCCTGACGACTCAAAAGAAGAATTATCAGCAAGTGTTGATGAGGAGCCGAGTAATGCTGTGAACCATCAGGAATCAGTGAGTGGCACAGGTGATATTATTATGTCCAGACCTAGATCTCCTGATATTCAAGATGAACAGTTCTCAAGTGGATGTATGACTTCGACAGTGGAAAACTGCTGTTATGATTGTCCCAATGAAGAAGTTACAAGTGCCAAAGATGAGAATGGAGCTTTCCAAATGGAGCAATCAAAATTTTCTCGTCGGAGATCGAGATTGCGGAAAGAAGTTCATCTTGATTCATCTTTGAAGTGGTCTGACAGACGTCGATATGCAATAGTTTCAGATAATGGTTCTGTGGTCAATAGAGCTGAGTCCAGATATCACAGTGAGAATTATGAGACTCCTTCCAGGGGTGTCAATGGATCGAATCGGCAATTATGGACACACACTTCGAAATCCAGT
This sequence comes from Xylocarpus granatum, assembly GCA_019650275.1. Taxonomy (NCBI): domain Eukaryota; kingdom Viridiplantae; phylum Streptophyta; class Magnoliopsida; order Sapindales; family Meliaceae; genus Xylocarpus; species Xylocarpus granatum. The sequence goes on from BNST01001229.1 coordinate 50,990, forward strand.
GTCCGATTTCATTGTCCCAATAACAGGATGAGTGACAGATATGACTTCCATTCTTGCAGCTGTAACCCACAGAATGAATGCAGAGCAAAGGCTGAGCCACATGTTTCTGCAACAAGAGTAGGTCGAGAGCCCAAGGCTGTGAGGAAGTCAGAATCTGTACTGGAAATGTCCAAGCAATTCTGTCGGGGTAACAAGTATAATCAAATGGATTATGTACGTGACAGTTCTGGAAGACCCAAAAGCAAAATTATCACAGGAAACTATACTTCCAGCCGAGATTTACTGCATACCAAGAAAGTTTGGGAGCCCATGGAATCACAAAAGAAGTACCCCCGCAGCAATTCGGATTCTGATATTAGCTTAAGGTCAAATACTTTTAAAGGTGAAGGAGTTGAACGTGGTAAGAATGCAATTAAGTCGTCTGGTGAAATTTATTCTAGTGGGGTAGGTGGAAATTCATTTGACATGGATCATGAGGATGATAATACAAAGAAATCAAGAGACTCCAACCATTCAACTGATGAAACTTGCCAGATTGGATGTCATGCAGAAGCAAATGACTCATCAGAAGCTGCATATCAAGAAACTGGATTATTTCATGCTAGAAACTCGACTTTAAACAGGATTTCTGCTTCCATCAAAGGTAGCACATCCAACTCTGATAACTGCTCATCATGCCTTAGTGAAGGAGATAGCAATACAGTCTCTTCAAACCACGGTAATCTGGAATTGTCTTCCACTTCAGATTCAGAAGATGCCAGTCAACAGTCAGAAGGAAGAGATACTTCAGCAGGCACTGAAAATGGTTTCACTGTATGTCATGAAGTTGGGATGGAGAAGAAAAAGAGTACAAGCAAAGGAGAGAGTTTGGGAGGCGTGGACATGATTGGACTTCAAATGGAAAATATAGGTAGTAATAATCCAAGAAATCTGCTCACAAAAACTGCCCAAATTCCTGATAAAGGTTTACCTACCGTTAGCATGGGTTCTCAACATCAAGGCATCTTTCCACCACTTCACAACCAGAATGTACAATTTCCGGCATTTCAACCTCCTTCAACATTGGGTTACTACCATCAAAATCCAGTTTCTTGGCCAGCTGCTCCGGTAAATGGATTAATGCCGATCCCCCATCCCAACCACTATCTGTATACTGGTTCTCTCGTTTATGGCTTAAATGGAAACTCGTGCTTGTGCATGCAGTATGGTGCTCTGCCACATGTTACGACCCCCCTATTTGATCCTAGCTCGGTGCCCATTTATCAGCCTGTTGCCGAAGCCAATGACATGGAGGAGCAGACTCACGTAGGGAAGCCAGTTGCAGCACACGAAGCAGCATTTAGTGATAGTAATGCAGAGAGGACTGCTTCAGCCAGGTCACACCTAACGGGGGCGCAGGCAAAAGGGGAATGTGGGCACCACAATAGTTCTGCTAAATTGCCTATAGCTAACGATGGCTTCTCCTTGTTCCATTTTGGTGGACCTGTAGCTCTTTCAACGGGATGTAAATTATATCCTATACCTTCAAGAGATGAGATTGTTGGGAATTTTTCTTCACAATTTTCAGCAGATCATGCGGAGAATGATCATGCTGCTTGCAATAAGAAAGAGTCCACAATTGAAGAATACAACTTGTTTGCCGCGAGCAACGGCTTAAGGTTTTCATTTTTCTAAATATATAAGAAGTGAGGTGTGTGTGGTGGCTGTTTCGGGTATTATCAGTCCCTATCTTCTTGTTTTGGGTTATCAAAGTTTGAGATACTTTTAGTAAATTGAGAATACAATAATCTACTTCTCAAATATTTTTCCAATTTTTTAGCCTATAGTGTTCTTTAGTTGATTGTTTGTCCAATTTGTTTGATTATTTTATTTGATTCAGAGAAATCAAAAGTTGGGACACTTCTTGCCATCACTTCTTGGTATCACCTCTATTTCTATGGTCACTCTTCTACTAAAAATAGGCATGCATGTGTGTTATATCCATGTGAATCCTGATCTCCTATAACGGAAAATATCACAAAGTTATGATTTCTTTTTGATTTTTAAGTTGTTCTAGGGCCAGTTCCCTTTGCTGGCTCACCTAAAAAATATGGTGTTTGTTAATATCAGTCAGTTTAAATTCCACTGATCTGAGGTTGAATTAATTAATCAAATGACCTAAGTGCCATCTAAGCTTCAATTGCGTGTGTCAAGAAAAGCATGCATAGGAGGAAATTCACTTGGAGAGAGGCCTCTAAAATATGATTGGATTTTCGTTTATTTACAGATAAACCTGGATTCCAAATCCATGAAATATACATACCTCTTGGAACACCTTTGATTCATTCAACTCTTCCATATGACTACACAATGTCAAGTTTGGCATGAATATAAATCTAATCTCAGCTTTTTGCCTTACAAAACTTCAAAACAACAAGATAAAATCCAGGCTCGTTGACAAATTTAGCTATCTCAAAAGAATGATTCACTGCAACTTCCTGTAAAGTCATCTGATCAGGCAAGTCGGAAACTATAATGTCCGGGAACTGTTTACGTTGCTTCTGTAAAGCTTCTTTCCCTTGGGGGTGACTAATAACTACTCTTGCACCTGTAAAAGCAAAACAAAGTACTCACTTCAAAAATCAATGGCATAATAGATTACTAGTGTGCACAAGTCTCATCCAAGAAAGTACCTGGCAAACAACGACTAGCAAGTGTCTCGAAAACCTGATCAAGCGTGAAGGGCAAAGCAGGCAGAAAATAGAGAAACACAACATCTAAAGGTGCCCATTTCTCTGGCATGTATATGATTTCCCCTTGCCAACACTTAACGTTGTCATATTTCTCTTTAATACCAGCTAACAGGAAAAGTGAATTGTGAACAACAAGCAGAAGACAGCAGGGCGATGAATCAACAACTCGATCCACAAAACCTTCTGAACCAGTTGTAACCAAAACCCTAGAAGTTTCGTCAATCTCTCCAGCTGAAATAATTTGGTCCATCTTTTGAATCTGCTCTTTGGAGTTTAACTCATCCGAGTCAAGAAAAGACCAATCTTTTTCAAATAAGTCCTCAAAGTCGATGACAGACACTGTTCCTTCATTTGAAGGGACTGTAGCACAAGTGGCTCTGTGATGAGTGCTTAATGGAAAATGCAAACTGGACCAGGGAGATCGACAAAGAGAAACGATGTTATGACCATGACAATGGTGATGAAAAGTGCAACTAAACTGAGGTTTTGGTTGAAGAAAAGGTGAAGACTTGCGGGATGGTGATGAGAGAACCAGAGAGGAAGGCAGGAAGAGAGAATTCATTGAATGAAGACAATATATTTCCTTGTGGGGAAAACTTAGGTTTTAAGATGAGCTTATTTCAGCAGTTTGTCAGTAGAAGATGATAAAAAATGAACCAGATGTGTGCATTATTCCAGTATCCAGGAATATCCAGCTTGTTTAACCTATTTTATAAATCTCTTTCACACAGCTTCGCAGATTAATTGTATCCTTTTATGCTCTGCCCCGACAAAACAAAGAAACTAATGTCAATACTTAAAAGTTCTAAAATGAAATGACTGAAGCCAGAGACAGGTTTGATAACACACGAATGACAAGCAATGGGTCCATCCAACATCCCAGTCCTGGCTTCAGTAACTTTACCGTAACACAGTGATCATTTAGTTATAAAATCTGCAAGATAACATTAATCAAATTCATTAATGTAATATTAAGCAAACATACAATATTATCCATATTCAAATATGCTTCTTCTGGCTCTAATCTTAAACAAAGTAGTTGCAATTTATGCAGGAGAACATGACGGAAAACAAAAATGGGTATGAAAAGAGAAAACGACGGGCAAATGAAGTGAACAATTCATAAACATCTGTTAGCTAAGATTTACAGTCAACCCATTTCCATGGAAGAAAACCTGTTAATTCAGCAATACATTTGCTATGAACTGAATATACACAAACTGACTAACCTAAAAAACCAGCTACTGAATTATACCGGGACAGCTAAACCCGCTAAAACCCTAACAAAACATAATAATTTTCTTTAAATTCTTTAATAATACAAGACATGAAAAATGAATCCCAAAACTTTTAATCAAGTAAAGACCAGAATAAGCCCCCTAAAACCCTAAACCCATTTTCAATAAATTCTTTAATCATACAAGACATGAGAAATGAAACCCAGAACTTAATTTAGTACAGGCTTAAGTTGAGAAGAAGAGATTTTCATATTCTTACAACAAAAGAGGATTACAAGGCATTTAGGAAAACACAACAACTAATCTTCTTCTCCTTCAATCCATTTTTCAGAAATTGCACAAGGAAGAACAAAAAGAAAACTTTACCAAACGAATTCAAATACAGGAAAACGAGCAGAAGAGAGCAAAGAAGAACACAGAAAGACAAAAGCTAACCTAGCAAGCCCAAGTCATCGAACGCTGCAGAGCAGTAAAATTTTTCGTGCAACACACAAGACTACGGCAAGACTCGTCTACTTCCTGGGGAAACATTGCGGTTTGGGCTTTGTCTTATCGGTTGTAGTTTCTTTGTGGGCCGCACAGTTAATACAAAATATTTAAACTCTGGGTTTTGGGCTTTAGCATAATAAAAAGCTAATACAAAAATATGACAGCTGTGGGATTTGAACCCACGCCCTTTCGGACCAGAGCCTAAATCTGGCGCCTTAGACCACTCGGCCAAACTGTCATTTGTGCTTTTTGCTTGAGCATTTAAAATAACATTCTAAAATATTTAAAACATATTTTTTTATGAATAAATTTTAGTTATTATTTTTATTTCTCAATCACCAATTTACCCTTTTTTTTTAATTTATTGTTCAATTACATTATTTATAATTAAAAAAATTAAATTATGACTACTTTCATTTTAAAAATATATATTTTAGTGTAAATTTCCACCAAAGATACGACGACACCAAAACAATGGAGTTCCCTTACAATATGTCTCATAATTAAAAGGAAACGATTTCTTCACCCCCACTACTTATTACAATGACAACAGTTTTTACGGTGACAACAGTATTTGACATGGGAATCTTTTCATTTTTAATGATTGCATGGAAGCCTGTTGAGTATAGAGTGTTCTGGCTTGTGATCACACTCGAAATCAAGATGAACGAAAGCTCGCTCAACTTCAGGGAGTTCTTCGATCTTGATCTGCAATGATTCTCCGATTATATGAGCTTCTTTCAATGGCAAATCTTCCGGCAGCTCAACATCAACCTGAATTTTTAAGAGAAGATTTGAATGTGGTTTTCGAATACAAACCAGAAAACAAGCACACTCAGAATGTTTACATTAGTTAGACATGTATAAGATGATAGCATTCAACTAACCTACCTCAACGAAATAAAGAACACCAAAGGTGTAGGCACGAACTGTGTCTACTCGTTTGATTTGAGGATGGTGCCGTAAGACAAGGTAAGTCAGTTTCTGCAGGACTTCAGGAGGTGCAGTTTGTCCAACCAAGGAAACTACATGAAGAAAGTACCAGTAAGCTTTTATGGTGAATAATGGAAAACCTGGCCAACTATTGCAAACACAGTAACGAGTTCCATGCATTAGGCAATATGATCTACAGTTTTAGTGTAGAAATACTGCATTGCGGGGTTTTTTTACATCATAACTGGAAGTAAAGCAGAACAATTCAAGTGTCCTTGTGTGTCTGTCCATGTACGTGTGTTAAGAGTGGGAGACGAACCTGCATTTTCCTGTACAGTTCCAGACCAGTTTGTAATGGTATAGATGGCAAGGATGATGGCGCCAACTGGGTCAATCCACCAATAGAATTCATCACCAAGTACAGCCGCAACCAAACCGACCACATTAGTTACCACATCAAAATAATGATCCTAGCAATCACGCAATAGAAGGTGATGAACTGCAAGACTCCGTATAAAATGAATGTAAGAAAATATGAGGCTAAATCATAAGCAGCACTAAACCTTTGCATAGGCGCGGACAATTTTGTTTCCTGAGCTTCGACAATACAACCACAGGATAAGTTTCACTCCAGTTGCTGTCAGCATTATTGCATACATCCAAACCAGTTGCAGGTTAGTCATCTTTTCGGCAGGTTCAGCTTTGATCAGTTCTTCTACAGCCTTGACCAGCACTTGGAAGCCTGTATGGCCAAATTAAAAAAAGTTTCCCTTTCAACAGAAATTTGTTTCTTTGATGCAGATTTAGAGAATTTTAGTGCAGATAAGCATACCCAGAGTGGCCATGACAGCAGCAAAGATGATAATGCCTACTGGTTGCATCCTTAATTTTCCGATAGGATATTTGTATATGTTGATGTTCTTCATCCATAAGTGCGTGAACCAGAGTATGCCACCAGCCATTAGATCTAGCAGAGAATCTAGGGTCGATGCTGCAATAGCTAACGATCCGGTCTTCACAGTAGCATAAATCTGTAATGCATAACAAATAAATATGGCAAAGACAATACAACAGTGACTGCTGCATCTAAAATGTTGCAAAGACCAATGAATGCTTGGAAATGAAGAAATTAACCTGACTTCCATGATATTGAACTTGAATGAAAGTGTTCAATCTATTAAATCTATCACCAAAATTACTGATAACAGTGTCAAATGGCAGAAAATGTATTGGAATATTTCCCAAATCATGCAGTTTTTGCATAATCTATAGCAAGGATAAGTACTAGAAAACCTTGAAGGCAAGCAAAAGAATATTGGCGTAGTTAGAAATGTCCATTGCTCTCTCATGCTGGACTTGGTCTTGAAGATATTGCTCTTCATCATTGACATTCTGTGATTCTATGGAGTCAACTTCCTCAAAAGACCTAAGTGTCGCAAGTTGTTTCTCATAGTATTCCTTCTCCCCTGACACCAAAACATCATGACTGTATCGTTAGAATGGCATGCAATGCCAAAACAGGAGATATAATAATTTATGATATAAATGAGGTATTAAGAAAAAAAATTAATTCTATTAAATCAATAATTTTATTACATTTTTGATTAAATTTATAATTTTTTTAAAATTTTTTGTATTTATTATTAATAAATATTTTATTTTATTTTATTAATAGTATAATCTCACCGAGTAGATGCCAATCGTACACCTAAATACAAACTTTTTTATTAAAAAAAATTTAACCTAAACAATCAAATCATTGGGTCATGGAACAGTTAACCAAATATTATATTTAATGGAGATTAACGCAGTGTGTCAAGAAATGGTCAGGATCATTTCGTTAATCAAAGTTTGTCATTGCTTACAAAATCTTCTACACATGAGTTAAAATTGCATCTTCTGACTTCTGTAAGAAGCATGGGGGGAGACAAGAGTGACAAAAACAACTCAACAGTTACTAGCACAGTTGTTAGAGGATACAGACCCCATTCGTGAACTAACCACCGCAATGAATAATGAGTTTTAAGATAATATCTCCCAGAATAATCGGATTAAATTTTCATTTGGATTACAAAACACACACACAAGAATTGAAGATTTTATATGTCAAGCAATCCATGGCAGCAGGTATGGTTCAATTAGGTATTAGGTCATGGATCAAGGCCACAAATCCAAATACCAAATCCTTGTCCTAATGACAGTTCTCAGTGTTCAATAACCTTTCGAAAAAAACCATCAGGCCATTGCGAAAATATGGAAGCTGGCCCAGTTTTCATTATAAACCATGAAACTAATTGTCTATATAATCTATAAATAACTTCAGTCTCACCAATCAAATCGCAGTTATGCTCTTCATATTATAACAGACCTGAAAAATGAAACTACGTCCTAATAGAAATCGAATGCGCCCAAGAGCCTAGTGATGGACTAATCAGTAGAATTATAAAAATAATTGGAAAATTTTAAGAATCAAAAAGATAACACAGATATTCTAACGTACCTTCAATCAATCCAGTGGTTCTAGAAAGATCAAGATGAAAAGGGGTTTCGGGATCAAGCCCAGACCGGACTTTTTCTGGCAATTTGGAGAAGAAATCACATTTCAGCGAAGCAACTGATTCCCCGCATCTTACATGCCCTTTCTGGTTAGCCTTTTCAGCTTCGCTCAACAGCAATGGTGCTTTCACATCCTCCATACCACCAAAAATTTCTTTAAACATAACAAGAACCCATCAACCCAAAAGGGAAAACTATTCACAGAACACCTTCAAAACACCAAAAACACTTTGCAGACACTCTCGGACCACTCTTGAGCGTGATACTAAGCTTTTTATAATGCATTCAATGTAGTTCTGGTTAGTCCAAAACAACTATCATAACAGTCATACTTGCTTTCGTTTCTTTCATTATGAACATCATTTTTTTTCTAATTGAAACATTTAGAGTGTGTGTCCTGTGGGAGACATTCACGTAACAGCTTGCTTGTTCTTGGACTTGTCTTCGAGGTTAGAGGGTAAATGTTAGATGAGTCCCTAATGTTTTACAAAATATCCCTTCACTAACCAGTTTGGTATATTATTATTATAGGTCCCTTCTATTTATTATCAAGAAAAGCCTAAGCCCGACTTCTGTTAACCTTTCTTGAACTTAAACACTTAAAGATGTATATGTAAATACACATGCTAATAGACTCCTAATTGGCACTGGTGTTCATACTTGAGGTTTATGTTGTTGAGATTTAAATTATAGAAGACAAGGTAGTAATAATTTTTAAAATTTGTGATTAAAAAAATAATTTAAATGTTATACTTTAATTTTTTTTAATAATTATAATATATATAAATTGACTATTTTTTTCAATGAAATTAGTTTTGAGGGACTTGTTTATTATTATTTTCAAAAAATATAAGGGACTTATGTGATTAATATATCAAATTAATTCGATTCTTAACACTTTTTCAAACGTTAGGGATGATTATGAAATCATTCCTACCTCGACTTAATTCATGCAGCTTTGGACTTCCCGCCATGCTCTCATTACACATGAAAAAATAGAGATTTCATGAGCCGTTGTTGATCGTAGGGCTGCCTGGCTTTTCGACTTTTTCATTGCATTAAATCATTACTAGGCCACGTGGTAATTTCAACGGAAAAGTAACCTCAAAATTTGCCAGTAAAGGCTAAAAGCACACCTCGAGCAAACGGAAGGGTTACTTTTGCAATAAGATTAACACGTGGCCCACTGTGTCATAATCAAGTTGAAATTTGCGTTGACTCACAGACGATGCCCTTTGATAACACAAGGATTCTTAAATATTTAATTAAAATACATATATACATATATATATATATATATATATATACACTTTAAGGTAGAAAACAGTAAAATTTTGAACTTAAATCATCACTTTCATTAAAATTATTGCGATGATGGAAAGTAGAATTGTTAGTTAATTAATTTTTGTTACTTTTAAATAATTAATTTTTAAAATTTATTCGTAAAATAGAAAAATAAACTATAATTTTACTTAAACAATATTTTATTTTATTTTTTTCTCGTAAAAGCACAAAAATATAAAATATAAATGTAAATTTTTATTTTTATAAATTAAATATTTTATTTTTTTCTTATGTAATTTTGTTATTATTGTATAATATCAATAATTTACAGACAAATTAATTAAAACTTTTAAATTTTAACTTAAAATCAGATCTTCCAAATTTAAAAACAATTGTGCACTTTTATTCACTTTTTAAATTCGATCAAATTTTGAATTTTAGAAAATACCCATGTTTCTTTGTTTATCATAATTTTTGTTTATGTTATCGTATTGTACTATTAGTAACTAATTAAAACGTTGTTGCAATTGCAAGTTATGTTTGTTGGAAACTAATTACATACGATATTGTAATTACTCTTAACAAGATTTAGAACTAAAAATAAGTAATCGTGATTAGAAATATAAAACTCTATTTTTGTCGTAATCAATTACGGACAACTTTGTTAATTATATAATGATACCACAGTCTTTAATTTGATATCCCAATTTTTGACTTGATAAGCGATGTAACATAAGATCACGGTATATTATTTAACAAAATAAATATTTAAATTAATGACACTACTTAGATGGATAAAATGAAGATTTAATTATTATTATTATGTATAGGATTATTTCTAGTATGAATATTAAACCAAGCCCACTAGGCCCACAATTTTTAAAACAACCCGGCCCACATGACGGCTTGGATTCATACGTAAGATAATTAGGCTTTTTTTTAATTGAAAAAAAGGCTGGAGCATGTAAATTAGTGCTAAAATGTATTTTAATATATCTATTATAGGTGAAGGGCTTATTTGTAATGAATAAATAATATGTCCATTTATATCAAAACATAAATAATTAGGGATCTGGACGTTATTCGCTCCCCATCGAAATTAAACCAAACGGGTGCTTATTTGACCAGAAGTCTTCCGTTTGCTTTCTTCAACGGTCAAAATCTCCCCCAAAGAAAGAATTCCCTACACTCAGAATCATACGGAGAGATCAAATTTCGTGCGCGCGCGAAGATTGAGAAGCAATGGCTTTAGCCCAAATATTCTCATCGTCAACATACTCCGACAGCCACACCGTCGTCGGAATCTCCTTCTGCACAGCCATTATTTGTGAATCAATCTCGTGGCTTCTAATTTACCGTACCAACTCTTACAAATCCCTCAAATTATTCATGGTGAATAATTTGCTAGAAGCTGTTGTTTGTGAAGCATGAGAGTGTTGATTAGCAACTGGTTTTGTTCTAAATTAACATTATTTTTTTAATTTTGTTTCGGAGTTCATGATTGGTTAGTTCTGCAGTAAGGATATGTGATGATTTTAGTTTGGTTTGTGAAATGGTTTCGATTATTGATCTCCTGGATTGGGATGGGTAATCGCAATGCTAAGAAGCAAAATAGACGGTGTTTTTCACAATGCTTAATTTCTCTAGTGCCTATGAGCGGAGATACGTAGACTTCTGTTTTAGCTATTTTGTTAAGTATTGTGAGATTAGTATGGGACAGTCTCCACATAGACTGGAGGTAAAAAGTTATCTTGCTTTGATTGTTAATGTTGTTTTCCTTTTCTTCTTTTTAATCTCCTATTTTCCTCTTTTTTTTTAACCTGTTCATGAATGATGTATTTGCCTTCAAAATGAAAGCATCTTGTAATGAGTAATACCTCATCAAATAATCCAAGGTTGCTTTAGTGCTTTGAGGAAGCTTGATGTTTTGCTAAGTAAAAAGTCGCATGAATTTTAGGTATCAAAGTTTGGATCTATAGCTAGCACCTTATCACGACAATGGCTCTAGGTTTTTTTAATTTTTATTTTCATTCATTTATTTGTTTTTTGATGGTGAAGTTATTCTATGCACTCAACAACTGCATACATCCTTATCAGAACTCTAGCATACTTATGGCCTTAGGTTCATGGTATGACTGCATAATCGCTTAGTGGCATAGAATAGAAGAATTCTTTAACTCTGCCAAGCTTGTATAATTCATTTTTGGGTTAATGCTTTGTTTGTAAATCCAATCAAGCTAGGAAGTATTCATCAAAGTGGAGTAAAGTTGGAGGAAAAGCTGGCTTGTCTCTTGGCTGATTCTCAGTCAGGCTTGTCTCTTGAACTATGGTGCTCTTAGTGGAAGTTATTCTATCCCATTCAGCTTTCTTATCAGTGAATAGAGAAACTTTCTTTGATATTTTAGCAAATTGACTGGATGCTAATGACGAGGCAGAATTTGATTTGGTATATAAGAACTAAGAACAGTTAATATTGAAATTTTTGGCGTATTTAAATTCCCTAATTACTTAATCCTGCCTTTTTTCCATTTCACCACATTGTATGTTTGTCAAATGAGAAAAATAGAACTTATTTAGTAGTTCAGAATAATGTTCTCCTTAGTAACTTTGTTCTTACCATTTAGCTAAGTTGAAGGCTCGCTCAGCATGCCTTGTTATACTCTTTAGTGTTCCTTTTGATCCATTCTTGCGAAATCAATGGTTTGATTGTGCCATTTAACTATGATCAATCAAATTTTGACCATTCTTCCCAAAAAATGTCAGTAGTTGATCATTCATGCAGATATATGTGTTTTTCTAGTTTCCTCGCTTCCAGGAGTTCATAATGTTGCTCAAGGACGTTAACTTGTTTGTTAGCTTAATATTACTTCCTGCTTTGGTTGACCTTTAACAGTTATTAATCCTTGCAATTCAGTTGATAACATGTTTAGATGAGAAATCTGGCAAATTTGATTGATGAAAGTATATGTTTTACAATTTTCAAATTAGTGAAAATGAGAGGGGTGCAGACGCACTTGCACACCCTGTTATATATCCTGACGCATGCAAAGAGAGGTTTCCTTGTGAAAAACCAAGTGTAAGCTGATGTTGAGGGTTAATCAGCTTGCATATTAGTAATTGTCTGCTTCTGTGAATGAAGAACCCCGTTTGGCAGACAACTTTTTCACAGAAGCAGAAGTATTAAGCAAATAGCATTTAAGTTTAAAACTGCTTTTGGGATTTTGTATTTAAGTTTTGAAACAATTCCCATAAATGCTTTCGCTAGTATTATCACTCATGCTTCTTGTCCCATTGCCAAAACTGGACACCGTTCTCACTGAAGGAGAAAAGAAAGTGCTTTTAGAAAAAGTTCATTGTACGAAGAAGCAGGTAACCGTCGAGTAAGAAGTGCTCTTTCCTTTTGAGTCACGTGTCATATGATATGATATGGGTAACGTGGATTTGCATGCAGTGACAATGACGAGATGTGTACAACCCAGCGATTGATCTTGTAATAATAATAATATAATTTAAAAAATTCACAACCATGAAATAAAATTCCAGCCAAATTTGAAATTTTTTAAATTTTATTTTTAAATATTTATCAAATAAATAAATAACACATACTAATTTAACATTAAATTTTTAATTTAATTTCAAAAATTCTTATAATTATTTTTCAATTTTGGGCTTACATGTAATTTCTTAACTAGGGTTTAGAAGTAGGAATCAAAATATTCCATTTGTGCCCTCAATAAGAAGGAAGTGTTTCTAACCCTAATTACTAATTATAGTTTCTCCCTCTTACTCACCCAAACCCAGTCTGCTTGCAGTTTTATACAACTCTCATTTCTCCCATAATTTGGATCAAAAGATTTGCAATGTTTTTCTTATAGGGTAATAACATTCAAGTTACTGGGTTTTATATATTTATAAATACAGCTATAACTTGTCTATTTGTTATAAATAGGTCCTTATCCCCTATTGAATTTTTAGTCACAAATTATAATATATGTTAAATACCTAATTTTCAAGAGTTTAATATATTAAAATTTTAATTTCAAATAAAAAAATAATTCGACAACTTTATATAGTAGAAAATAAATAAATTTTATAAGAGTAGTGTTTTTGAAATTATAATAAGAGAAATTTATTCAAATATTTGTATTAAATATTAGGTAAAAATTTTTGGTTTGGTCGTTCATTCAGAAATATTACAAAGTTTTTATAGTCGAGTTTGAAAAATATGGAACAAATGTTATATTTGTCAAAGTCTATATTACAAAGGTAATTTTGTCGTTTCAATATAAATTAAAGGTAGAGATTTATTTATTATAAAATAATAAACTATATTTTTATTTTAAAAAACGAAAAATTAGGGACTTGAATGCTATTATTCCATTTCTCTATAAATATTGTCTCGCCCCTTTGGAGCTCTTGTCTTCAAGCTTCAACTCTCTTTCATTTCGTTTACCCTTTAATCCTTTTTCCATTGGCATGTCATGTATACGATCAATCTGTTAGCAAGAGCTAATTCCGATGATCGGCGCTTAGCCATGGAGGGAAAGGGCCACCTTTTGAACGTGGACCGCAATCCTTTATTCTGCTCTCGCTGCTCAAACACTTTTACCACCACGCCGAAGGGAGCGCAACGAGACGAGGTGGACGAGCGATGAGGAACGCTGGAAGAAAGCGAGAGAGATTCCAAATCCTCCCGCCAACGGCCAAATCATTGATTTTTGGACCAAGCAGTTGGCTAAACCAGCATATCACTCTAGCCATGGTCCCATGCCACATGGGGCTGCAGGTTTTTATGAGAACCAGAAATTCATGGCTAATTGGGAGATGCATGGTTATGAAGAAATAGATTTCATGGGTATCGCAGCCGGGCAAGGCGGTGACAACTGGCTCGAGCAGATTCCGGTGGCAATTTCCGGGAACTTTGATGGAGAAGATTATGAAGCTCGTGAGCTTACTTCCACAAGAGAGCTAGACTTAACTCTGAGGCTCTAATAAAATAGTCTTCTACATTCCGTACATGCATATGTCAAGATAAGTAGTAAATACGATGGGCTTACTTCCACAAGAGAGCTAGACTTAACTCTGAGGCTCTAATAAAAGAGTCTTCTACATTCCCGACATGCATGTGTTAAGATAAGTAGTGAATACGATAAGCATAATAAAGAAAGAAGAGAGTGATAGAAACTACATGCAAATAGTACAAGAAACAAGTGTTAATTAAGAACTAAATAAGTTTTGGATAAAACCCTACTTGTATTATCTTCTTCTTCTTCAGTACTGTGTTCTATTTTCCGTTTTGTCTTTGTTGTGACCTAAGACATTATGGTTCTTGTAATCCTATGCTCTCTTCCTTTTGGTGGTATGCAAATATGTAACTGTAATTCTAAAACATAATTTGCCTTTTCTTTCGAATGTTAGTGATAATTTATCAAATCTGCCATTTGGGTAATCACAGTCAATATATTTGCCTGAAATTTTGTAATTGTGGATATAACTGCATGTGTGAACAGTAATATATGTTGTTTGTGGAATACCTAATTATAAATGATATACACGGCAGAAAAAAAGGATAAGAATCCTCTCATGATCCATACTCTCCTAATAAAGATTTTATGTCAACTTGTTTTTTAATGTTGATACATGGTTGTTGTTTACTTTATTTCACAATTTTATTTGGTAACCACCAATTATAAACCTCCAATTTTCCTCAAGAAGAAAAGCAAAAAATTATGATCGTGACAATTTGAAGTTTTCAATTAGGTTAAAATATAACATTGGGTTGGAAAGGAAGAAAAAGGAACTTACATGAAGCTATTCTCTTATTATCATACATTTAGAAATAACAATGAATTGCTTGTGAAACAGACATATTAATCTGCTCACGATGTACATTAAAAATAAACCTATTTGAGATTGTATTAATTATATCAATTAGATTTAATCTCAATTATTAAATATAAATTAATTTAATATTCTTTCTTCGTAGACTACACACACTTTAAATTATTTTGGTAAATAATATGAACATTCAATGGTGAAAAGTTTTTATTAGGAAGATGAGTTTGGGAGAAGAAATTTGTGGGTACATACAGGTCACCTCTTGATAATGAATACATGAGTTGGCTTTACAAGAGAAGGATGCCATAATTAGAAGTCCTTAATAATGAATAATGCAAAAATACAAAATTGTCAACTTAGTGATTAAATCACTAAGCACCTTTAGTGACACCTTGCAATTAACTGAAGCCCTAAAACTTGTACTCTTTCATCACTGTCACGAAGTTTTATTCATGTTTTATCCAAAGAAAGGATGCCCATCAATTAATAACCAAAAATAGTTAGTGATTAAACTGCGTTTACACTTACTCTATTATTAATTTTCCGTATAAATTATAAGTTGAGTAATACTATAATTATTATTTTTTTAAAATTAAAAATTATAATACAATTTATTTATTTTATATATTTTTGTAATAATTATGAATAATTTTGATATTTTACAATTTTTTTTTATTAAATTTGTGTTGTGAATACACCATTAACTTATGAATATAATAAAAAATATGCAATATAGTGAAAATATTTATTTATTTTTTTTACATACGATAAAATTTTATTAAATAAAAATACAAAGACTGTAATGTGTTTATTTTATTTAATTAATTTTGTTAATAAATTTAATATTATTGTATAGATTTTTATTGTAAATTTCAAGTAAAATGGGTCAACTAAGGAAAGCATATCTGTTCGCATTTACTCAATGAAATCTCATTTCAATACAATTTAACACTTTTTCAAGTCCAAACCTCTCTTTAAATACCACTTACTTGGACTCCTTCTGATTATCACAATTCCTATCTCCGAAAACAGGTCCTTGTTTTCATCGTCAAATTCCCTCAGCTTACAGTTTCTTTACGTCGTTGTTTTCTCTCTTTTCTCCATCTTTCTGTTCGTATATTTTCTTTCCTAGGTCTTCTTCACCATGCAAGGAGAATCAAGCTCCGCTGAAAGCAAAATTGCTGCTACTTCTGGCCCTGGTCCTTACAAATGCTCAAATTGTTCCAGGTTATTCAGAACCAAACGTGCTCGAGGTGGCCATCAGATTGCTCACCGCAAAGCAAAGGAATTGGGAAAAAAGTACGGACCAGTGCTAGCTGCAGTCCTAGTTCATCACGTTCCTTCTGATGATGAAGAAGAAGATGAACCAGCAGGAGCTGTGGCTAATCAGGAGGGAACTGGGTCCAGTCAGAATCCCCCAAAGGTGGTTCAGACGGAGAACAAAGCAAAAGGAAATGAATCTGTGATGAATAAGCCAAAGCCTAAGGCTGCCGTCAAATCTGCCAAGCCCAGGGCCGCCAAAACTGGAACTTCTCGGCGTCTTCCTCACAAGAAGCCGGTCCGTGATCAGATAGCTGATCATCATCATCAGCAGCAGCAGCTTTGCACAAAAGATTTTCTCGGAGAATGGAATCCTATTTGCGACGTTACAGATGGGGCTAGGGCTTTCTGGGAAACGGGTGATGATGATCTGAACTTGGAGTTGCAACTTTGTTCTTCGAACGTTGAGAAAGTGGATTTGGAATTGAAGCTAGGGTTTTGATCTAAAACTTGGGGAGAACTAAGAAGATTTCTCTATTGCCGTTTAACAGTTTTTAGTTTTGAGTCTGAATTTAATGTCCTTATGTCAAACATTATCAAAAAGCTTGTCTTCCCCAAGAAAAATCATGGCTGCTGTCGAGAACTTAAGCTGTCAGAAATTGGATTTGGAAATGGAGCAAGCTTAAGAATAAGAATTTAAATTTTCTAGGGTTGAGTCGTAGTTGTATGTGTTATTGAAGAGTCTTAGTTCTATAGTAAGTTAAGTTTCTCAATTATCAGTCGGCAAAGAGATGTTTTCTCTTATGTGATGTAAGAAAAAAGAATGAATGAACGCTATATTTGCTTCCTTGGTTGTTATATTACTGTCAAATTCATAAATCTTCCATTGTAATATGCAGGCAATGATTCAATATTACTTGCTATCATCTATATATGAACACAACAAAGCAGATTGTGATAAGGAAATGAACGAGCACTAAATTTGTTGCCATAGTTGATTGTTGTTATTTTTTCACGCACAATAAAAAATAATGTTAAGTAATATTCTAAACTGTAAGACTGTTTGATGGTAGTGACACCTCCAGATCTTCATTTAGTATTAAAGAATTGGATTAGGTATTGCATTAACCTTGAAGATAATTAGTTTGTGATTATAATCATGCTTCTTATGATTTGCCAGTGTTTTCAGTCTGCATGGCAGTGAATTCAAATGGTGCCCCAATGATGCACCAAATTATTTGTTTACTACGGAGTGAAAGAGTAAAGAGACTTCAATAACCAACTTCTTCCCCTTTGAATTGCGCCTTAATTTCTGAAAGAGAGCAAGAATGTTGCATTTTGTCATATTGGATGATTTTATGTTTTATAGTACTTGATCTTGTCAAGCTATGATTTTGTTGTGTTTTAAACGATTAATGAAAATATTTATGTATGATTTTCCAGACGAAGTTGAATATTTGCAATAACTTACAACATATGTTGTTGGATGAACTCGTAATATGAATATATACATACATATATATATATATATATATATATATATATATATATATATATATATATATATGCACGCTTTTAGAACCAAATATGCACGCTTTTAGAACCGACAAATTACATAGATTTTGTGGAATATCCAAGAATTAATGATATTTTTGACAATCATGGATCAACTATATATAGTTACAACATATGATTATGTTCGTACGTAAGCATAAAGTACGTAAAGAATACGTCATTAAAGCTTAAAAATGATCGAGAGATCACATAAGTTTGTAATAAATACGCCTTCAAGACTTAAAAGTAATTTTAGATCTCTTAAAATCTTTATCTAATAAAAATGAATCTTGATAACTATTAAATTACAAAAATTTATTATGTTCTTAATAATTAATTAAAAAAATATGCATTTTTATAATTGAGTTAATCACAAAATTTAATAAAATTGTTAATAAATTTATACTATTAGTGCTTTGATAATCTTTTTCTAAACTTAGAAGACATTTACGTAGCTTTTAGATTTTTAAATAAGAAAAATAAATCTTTTAAGTTTACAACGAGTTTTCTTTTTTTTATTATTCCTTTATTAATTATATGCCAAATTAAGCAAGTATTTTTATCTGTAATATTGCATCTAATAAATTGGCATAAATTCACACTTAACACCTTCCTCGCCGGGTTTTAGCCAGGCATCAATAACAAGCAATTAATAAGAGACTTAGCAAGAGCAACTCATTGTCCTAACAATGACCAAAACTAAACTAACCAATGCAATTACAAATAAATTAATAAAACATGTATGGGCTTAATTTTGCCGTGAAATTGCATTAGTACTTGGAAGTACACAAATTTTGCACTTGGAAGAAACAGGAAAGCATCAAAGCATCCCTAATTTCGGCTATTATTTTATTCATTTCCATAAATCGAAGAAGATCAGTCTCACCCTCACCCTCTCCCTCTCTATGGTGGGAAATTGCATTTTCTTGTTCATCAAATTCAGTGTAAAGACGACAAAAATACACCACAGCATTTGGCAGAAGAGCCTCCATGCAAACCTGCATCGCTGGCTTGCTGCATGTGACACGTGGGGAGAGTTGGGTCATTGGGTGGTGAGTTATTCATTGCAAGTCTATCAAGTTTTGCAGATATTTCAGTTACTTATTGACTGACAGTTCGAGGGCCATGTGTCCCCGTTGCTTCTACAATTGGACCCAATTAACGAAGAAAGACAAACCATTCACATTGCCCACTGTTTAGTATGAAGTGGGAAAAGGAGAGAACGAAAGGAGAACACTCGGATAATATCAGAATACAACTAATACTACACACTTCCCAGTAAATGCAAAATTACAACATTTTAACTTCAATTGTGCTTGGCTCTTTTTATGTCCTTAAAATTTATTAAATAAAAAATATTTTTTAGTAATAAATTACATACTCATAACCAAATATGACCCACTACTACAAAATTCCAAAAAATCTACCACAAAATCTGGAAAGATTTCCTCCTAATTTACAGCTTATATAATTGTGTAATATTTGAAATTAATTATTTATTAACTAGAAAAAATTAAATAAAATAATCCTATCATTTCATAGTATTGATATAATAAAAATATTAATTATAAATTTTTATTTATATTAATTAATAATTATAATTTTTAAAAAAATATACAAAATAATAATACATGTTAATAAAAAATTACAATTAAAAAAATTATAATTATCTATTAATATAAAAAATTTATAATTAAATAGTATAATTTTAAAAAATTGATCTACAGTAGGCATTACTTGCATATTGTAATGCGGAAGAGAATCGAAATTTATTGAAAGGAAAAAAAAATTGCCAATTTCGATACTGATGCACGTGCTAACATTGCCTTCTGAATAATGCGACTGCAGATATATGAACAATAATACAAGAAACCAGAAAATTGAAAACCCAATTAGTACTACATTTCTCAAGAATCATGAAGAAAAATGATACCAGAGAGAGAGAGAGAGCTCATTTGGAATACACAACCACCCCACTCCCAATGCACACCACGATTTCCTACGGATTACTTAAAACTCTCAAACCAATCCCAGAGGAATGAAATTTCATTGCTTGATGATTCAAACACGCTAACCGTTCCGATCGTTTAAGTCCCGAAACCATCCACTCGCAGCGTTTCTCGGGTTGAATCAGAAACATCAGTGTCGGCGCCGTGGGACTTCTTCAACTTCGCTACAAGAACCCACATGTTAGCCAGTTCATTTTCCAGATAAGCTTCTCTTTTCTTGGATTCCTCAACCTTTTGTTGCAGCTCAGCCTCTCGTTCATCCTTTTCCATAAGAGCAGCTTCGTATGAAAGCTCTCTCTCCCGACTTTGAGCCAATTCTCTCTTGAGATCAGACGTTGAAGCCTCTTGGTTGTGTCTCTTGGTCGGAATGTCTCTGCGTCCATTGCGTACGGCACTTGTTCTGCGCTGGGTTGGGGAACTCTTTGCAGCTGCCAACTCGGCAGCTAGTCTCTCATTATGATTCATGAGTTTAGCTACTTCTTCTGACAGGGCCTTGAGTTCAACAGCAGCAGCTGAGGCTAGTCCTTTTGCATATGAACTCTCCTCGGCCAATTTCTGGTTTCGAAGTTCTAGCTGTACTTTTGAGTCTGTTAGTTCACCAACTTTCTTATTTAGTTCTTCAATCTCAGCTTCCTGATTGAGGAAAAAGTAAGAATTTAGCTGCAATGTTGCCTGACGCAAACTTAAAAATACGAAGGCCATGCATTGATATATTCAGGCTTATGACAGCCTAAATAATTCATAGTCAGACGTAACTTCCAATTTAAAACTAGCTATTGACAGAAAGAACTAAGAGGAAACAGATATCATAAAGACAGCAATTGATATGTTATAACACTACATATACATAACTATCTATTGACAGAAAGAACTAGGAAACAGATGTCATAAAGACAGCAATTGATATGTTATAACACTACATATACATATATATGTATATGTATATATATCATGAAAAATAGCCATTCTCCAAATCAATCTCCCCAGAGCCTCCCAAGAAATTCAAAAATGCATATGTGGTGGGGTAGGTGGGCAATTGTTGTGTGCCACGAAACATCAACTCCCCAAGGTTTTATTTGGTCCACCACAATATGTAGAAATTGATGAGGACTTTGTGGATGCTCAGGTGGAATTATTTGAAAAATTGAAACCATGTTTTGTGTTGTCTCCTTCCATTGTTTTCATACTCTCACTTTGTCTTTCTTTAGTTGTTACTTAGCAGTTTTTGGAAGGGGGCCGAAATGGATAGAATACATGGCAACAGGGCATTGCTTCAAGAACAAACCATAAAAATCATAAAAGAGCCAAAAGGATAAAAATACCTGTGCTTTTAAACGGGGGTCTTCAATTTCTTTGTTAATTTGATGTTCCTCTTGGAGGCATTTTGCTTCAGTGAATGGTTTTGAATAACTGGCTACAGGGCTGAAATTTCTCAACTCTAGTGCATCATTGAGCTGCTGCTTAAGAGAGGCAATTATTTCCTGCAATCCTTCACATTCCAATATCTGATGAAAAGGCAATGTCAAGTTAGAACTGGAAAGTAACACTGTTGCCAAAAAAAGTGATATCTATATGTTTGATTGTATATACATTGTTAGACAAAATTAGTACCTTTTGATTGAGTTGCTCTTGAATTATACGGTTATCAGCAGCTTTAACCTGGAAAGAGAAATAATCTACAGCAGTCAGGAAAAAAATTAGAAACATCAGATGAAAGAGAATCAATGAAGTCTATAGCAAAAAAGTTTCAAATCATATTTTTCATCTTCTAATCACATGTTTGTAATTTCAATTTGAATAATAGTGCAAACAATATTCTTGGTGCAAGATATACAGAAGATTGATCACCTCAAGTTCAAAGGACTTCTCATTTAATTGTGCCACCAGTTCAGCAATAGACTGCAGTACAAACAACAAAGAGAATAAAGACAGATTTCACTGTGAGACATTTTACCACAGCAGCAAAAAACAAAGCTAAATTTACTTGAGATACTTCAGAGCCATCCATCTTGTTGTGTGAAGCCATGATAGAATCTGCGATTTGCTTTTCAAGCAAAGCAATTTGTTCATTTTTACCCTTGATTTCATCTCTCAACCTTTTTATCTCCACCTTAAATTAAAAAGACCAAGAGATTAAATACTAGGCACACCAAAAGTAGCGAGCAATCAAGATGATAAATGATCAATATATTACCTGAAGTTGTTCCTTCTGGGGGTTTCTTGCAGCCTCCTCAGACAACCGCTTTAATGCACTTGAGTGCAGTGCCACTTCTCCAGACAAAATCTTCTGTTGCTCCCTTAGAAGATCAATCTGGTCAATTGTTTTAATACTTGTCTGCAACAATCAAGGTGAGGAACTTTAGATCTGTAGACCATGTATAATGCATTCTTATATAAAATAAATTAATACATTAAACATGACTTGAACCCAAAGCATTAAATCAAAGTCTTTAGGGATGAAAATCAGATGGTCCAGGATGAACCTTACCAATTCCATTTTTGGATCTAGTGGGTTTTTGGAAAAATGAAGAGGAAATTGTCGCTGCTTATTTTACAACTAATTAGCTAGTAACAAAATATAATAAAGACTACACCTAGCACCATATAATTCCAGCCATGTGATGAGATCACATGTACATCAATGCTTCAAGGATGGATACATAGCAACGAAAGCAGTTCAGGTATTCCGCTCATTTGGTAAAAACATATTTCACTGTAAGCTTTCCCTCCCTCAGATAGGGGAAAGGGTAATTGTAAGTAGGAGTATTTTGTACAAAGCTTTGCAGGAGAGATTATACTATCCGAGCACAATGCACATGAAAAGAAATTTTCAAGTACTGCAAGGGCAAACACGTTCCACATACCAAAGGTGTCTCTTGTCTAAGGAATCTGTCCTCAAGAACATCGCCATCATGTCTAACCTCAGATAGAAGATCTGCGGATGGAGATGTCTCTGTAAGCAAAGATTGAGAAAGTCTGGATTCTGCATGAAAATTATTGCTTCCAGCTTGTGGGGTTGAAGGTGTACTACTAGATTTAATTCCACTTGATTTATCACTGGTACTTGTCAATGGCCCCGAGCTACTATCTCGTTTCTAATCAAAGAACAGTTAAATTCATTCAGCTTCAAAACCAGCTAAAGGAACATGTTAAGAAATAAAGCAAAAATGAAAAATTCCTGGAAAAATATCACATAAATAGTGCACAAGTATATTCAACCATAAGTACTAATAATCACACTGAGGGTGAATAATTTAAGCTAATAGATAATAACCAAGTGCAACTACATTGAACATAGATAATTTATTACAAAATTAAAGCAACCTTAAAGTTCTTATTGGAAACGTATGAAATAAATAGAAAGCCATCAGTAATGTTAATCACAAATGAAACCACAAAATAAAATCACAAAGCATTGTTAGGAAATAGAACCAAAACCATCAATTTACTGAAATAAACTAGGGTTTCACTCTTCTTTCTTTTATTTTTTTTCTCTTTTGGAAAAAATGCTAATAATAGCACATTCAATGTTACAATGTTTCCCCATTTTAAGGAAATCTGTACTAGTTTGAGCTGTGCATAAATTGCTCTGGAAATTCCACTCCAACTACCCTTCACAAGTGAAAGAGAATCAACTCTTCCATATTCTTCATTTTTACTTCCTCTTCACCCAGATTTCTTCAGTGCACATCTAGTTCAATGATGAAAAAATGTGTATTGCCCAACATATAGTCAACATCAAGAATAGTACTAAAAGAAATTCATAAAAACGAATAAATTATATTTTTCATGGCAATCAAGAGTTTCAAGTCAGTTTTTCACATTTACAGCAGCTAGTAAAGAGCAAAGCTGCTGGAACACTTGCTATTGTGCAGAATATGATATAAAGAACAGACAGTGAAAATATAAAGATCTCTCTGTTCATCAGATTAGATAGATTAAGGGGACAGGATTCAGTAAAGTTGATGACCACCAAAGGATATAAACTGATAAGATTGATCCTTAGAACATCAATATAGAATATCAAAATAGCAATCCGTGATATACATACTCGCAGCTTTAACCAGTTTAGCAGTCCATGCTTCCGGCTCTTTTTCTCCTCCTTAACTGTATCATCTGCAGTTTCAGAATTCCCTTCCAGAGAAACATACAAGTCAATATTTTCATCATCCAAGATTAAGTCCCGCCTTCTGTGTGGTAGGTATGCAAGCTGCAAATTTTTGCATTAGATAACTATACCCAGATCAAACAAAATTGGGAGAAGATTTTTTCAAGTTATGTACTCCGGTCATCCAGCCAAAATGAAATTAATAACAGTGTAAATAAATTAATATTCTAATATGAAAAGTTTCAAACAAAATACACAAACAATTTGGTTAAAATCAATCATTGTACCTCTTCTTCCCCAAAGGAATGTCTCCTCCTTGGACCAGGGCGTGCAGGGAATCTTGGTGATTGTGAAGCCTTTGAAGAGACCAAAATTAATTTTGTCAATCGTTGTATTCTGCTCAATAAAACAGCTTTAGCTTCTTCTTCTTGTTCCAATCTTGATTGCAGCTTGAATTGACCATCCTCTAGCTTTACACATCATGGTACACAAAAGGAATAATAGAAGTCAACACACCATTAATTTCTTTTTTGGACATTAAATGTGTCAACCACTGGTAACAATGATATCACATTATTTTGAATTGGATATAAGTAGAAAAAAAATAATATCTAAAAACAATGTCAACTCGATGCCGAAGGAAAATACTATGAAATATCAACAACAGTCCTGTCATCACTGCAAGACATAATTCCATGGGCCAAATCCCCGTCCTAGAAAAAAACTGTTTCTGGTATGGCATGCCATCGCAGCTCCACACTACTTGGATTTGTCATACATTCTTGAGTGTTTACTACACAAAGTATTCACGAGTTTTCATCTCGTCTTAATCAACTTTAGCAAGGTCTTTGGCAACAAGGAAATACTAGGAGATTGAATGCAATTTTAAAATAAGGGGAGAAAATTGGCCTTTCATTTTCAAGGATCCATGCAAATACCTGACAGATGCAGAAGTTTCTACTAGGACTAGCAATTAGAATTATCCTACTACAAAAACTTAAATTTCTTCACTAATCTTGACCTTTTTGCTTTTTGTTCAACTTCGTAAGTAGAGTCTCTCCCTTCATAAAACAACCAAAAACTTCAAAACAATGAAATAAGAACATGCTTATGCAAGAAATTGGTTCAGTAGGAATAAGCAAGACTTGCACTGAAAAAGAACCATAAGTTAACAAGTTAATGTTTCAAGCATAGCAAAAACTACAAGCTTGTGTCATGATATGCTTACCTTTTGCTTTAAGAGCACAATATCGTCTTCTGCAATATCTTTCAGTTGAGGAACTGTTACAATACCCCTTTTCAATTGTTCTAACTCTTCCTTTAAAGAGCGTATCTCATTTTGGTATTTCTTTATAAGTGATTTCTCGTCAATAATCTGCAGGTTCATTTTAGTTCATCACAAAAGCTGCTGAGAGAATTAATATTTCACAGATCCATACAGTTAGGAAGCATACCTTATTCTGAGCTGCTTGAATTTCAATATGTTTTGCACGATGAGCAAATTTCAATGTATTATGTGTTTCTTCAGAACTGCTTGACGAAGGAGTAACAGTGCAAATGAGCTGGAATGTCAGAAAACAAAGATGAGTGAACAGAGGATGTCATGGGCAATCAACAAGTTTCCAAAAGAATAGGCTGCCACATGTAAATGACTGGCATTCATGCAAAATATAAACCATGAGTCTTCTGAAAAGTAAATAAAAATAAATAAACTTAATAGTGCTTACAGATACACGGCCATGACCACTTAATGAAGATTGTAGGAGCCGGGTTAATTTAGAGTCCCTATACGGTATATGAGTGGCCCTCCCATCTGTTAACTTTGAAATAACCTACAACAATCACAAGTTATCCATCCCAAGGTAAGTTTAATTTTACAGAAAATATTAAAACTCTGAGCAAAATGCACACAAGACCATCAGATACAGAAGGATACTATCTATACATAGGAAGCAATGCAAAAAGTAACAATTCAATAGATTCAATGTTACAAACAAAGCAGAAAGGCATATTGACATCTAAAACCTCATTTTAGTGTTACACAACACAATATGGTATCTATGCATAAATTCCATGTATTGATAAACACAACTCAAAAGCATTCTTAATTCATGAAAACATAGAAAATGTATCAATCAACCAGGGATTGGCTCACTTGAGTTTACACTTTACAATTTGTTTCCAAGGCCAAGTACCTTATATGACCACAAAATTATGAGGATACAGGGTGAAGAACAGAAACAGTCACAATTACATGGACAATTATAGCCACAACATACACACACAAATCTTTTCCACAAATTGTGACACGACTAATGGACCATTGAATCAATTTACTATAGATAGTTGAGATTATTTCTAATATGACATTCCCACAGTGAGTTAATCACAAACTTTAGATGCAATCTCAACCACTGAAAGCATTAATCCAATTATTCAAATATGGTGTATAGAGTGAGGTGTTATTGTCTCCCTGCGTATCCATGCAGACATTTGTTTACGCACCAATGATACTCAAACTACTCTCATTGCTTGCATAAGAACAGTATAAGAGGCCTCACGGTTCCAAGAGTTAGCAGGCTTTTATTAATATAAGCTCCCTCTTTCCTCCTCACACCAGTAGTTTCAGCCTTTGAGCTCTCAGAACCTGCCAGATCGATGAGGTGCTGCAGGTACAAGTAAAATTTGGAAAAGTTAAAAATAAATCATTGACATTTAGTATATGGAAACTAGAAAAAGTTATATCATAACAATAAAGGAAACAAACAAGAGTTTATGATTTAAAACTAGAGAGTAGATTGAAACTAGAAACCTAAACAGGTAACCAATAATCAACCAAAGAAAGTCTTGGAATAAGGCCTTAAAAATTACCAGTTGAGAGAGATTTACACCTTCCCCTGGACTATTTTCACCACATGGACTGCTCTCTATCGTCTGTAAGGAATGGGGTCAGAAAGAAATTGATATGGAAAAGGAACAAAGAAGTCAATATGCATACCGATAAGTGGTGATGATGGGTAGATGAAGTGTATTATCCCAAAACATTATGGAAAGAACATGATAAGGCAAACACACTTGTGATATAAGGCATCAACATCATGTCTTGCAACAATTAAGCACCAAAACAATGTGGGATAATTTCCCACATCAGGTAGAAATCGATTAAAAATACATGAATAGACATTTTTCTCACAAAGGGTCAAATAAGCAACATGTACTTCTGAAATCAGACCAACAAGAGAGCTCAACCATTTCAATGTATGCAAGTGTGAAGAGACAGAAGAATGATTGGACACCAAAGGATTAGGTTCTAGAATTTAATAAAGAAAATGAATGCACGGCCCTCTAAACCACCTGGTCACTGTATAATGATTTTTACTAACAGCAGTTATTATAATGAAGCTCCTTGCAAAATAGACCAAGAATGTCAGAATTTAGAATTGGAAAGAGACAGAAAACTAGAACAGAAAAATTAAGAACAACAATCAAGCTAATTTTTAGTCAAAGGATGACCTGCATCATATTACTCAGAAGGTGAAGGCAAAAGTGCATTGCTCAGCAGGATAAATGAAAGGAACTAAGAAACCCAATTCCATAAAGCGAAGGGTCTAAGAGATTTATCAAAGATGTGCAACAATCAAGAAGGTTCTATAATAATTCAATACGAACGCACAAAGATAATGAGTTTTGAAAGGAATCTAACATTTTGTTGAGTTTGTTAAGGATGGATATCACTTGATTTGAGAATCTAATATTACAGTAACTTCCCAAAATACAAACAAGAGGGTTTTGACACCTGATGCATTGCTCTCTAGGCACAAAAGTGCATGTAGTGTTGCACTCTGCTTAACTACATGTCCTATAAGACAAGCAAATGAATATCATGTTTAATAAATTAAAAAAAAACGCTATATCCTACACAGATAGGCAATGTGATACTGGATTTATGAGTCAAATTATTAATCTTTAGGTGGAGTTATCAAGTGAAGACTAAATCAAGAAACAAGTGGTTCTAGTTATCAATGGACTTCCTGTCACAAAAATCAACAGTTTGGTAATACATGAGAAGAAACGATAAATGATATTTTATCCTATCCATTAGTACACGTGATTAGATATGAATGACCTAGTATGTATGATGAATATTCCATGCCACTTTCCTTGTGCAA
The DNA here is from genome assembly GCA_019650275.1 of Xylocarpus granatum. Classification (NCBI taxonomy): domain Eukaryota; kingdom Viridiplantae; phylum Streptophyta; class Magnoliopsida; order Sapindales; family Meliaceae; genus Xylocarpus; species Xylocarpus granatum. The sequence continues at coordinate 79,160 of BNST01001229.1, forward strand.
CCGCATCTATCGTGAAGGAAGATGAGCAGTTGGTGGGTGAATGAGCACATGCATGAGCATGTGTACAAGTCCAAAACTGTCACTTGAAGCAAACAGTCTCACATAGAAAGTATGAGCTGAGTAAGAACAATCTACAGTTAAAAAAAAAGAAAAAAAATTTGAAATGCATAAGTCAAAGGAAAACAAAGATATAACACGAGTACCAGTGTAAATATCGTATGGCTCCGACTGCTCAGTAAATTGAAATTTGTAGACCCAACATGCCTGTGCTCTGTTTTCAAACATCAACATCTAATCACTGGGTCTGAAGTGAATTTCACAAATAGTATTATAGAGAAAAAGTGATTAACCGGAATGCGTATACGACAAGTTTAACAAGACAGGCTAACCAGATTCCAAGCAACTCTAGATAATGTGATAACAAGACATATAAACCACTCTTTTTACATTAAATTACTTTAAAAAGATTGTTGATGCTAGTTTTGATAAAATGGGTTAGTAGGTGAGCCAGAAACACTTCCCAAACATAATCATCCAGCTCCGCTATGATTCAATCATTTTAACTTCCCTTTCTTTATGTTTCCCCTTTCTTTGATATAACAAAATAAGACAGTAAATTTACCTTCTCCAGCTGCAATAAGGGAAAGAGCATGAGCAGGGGACAATACAACTTCTTCTTTTACCCCTTCAACAAAGGTTCCCTACAATCATCAATGAACTAAAAATGAATAACACACACTTTCGAGCGTCTATATAACGAGGTTTAGAAAAAGTAATGTTATGTCACAGGAGAAAAAGAATTAAATAAAAAAACTCTGTAATATAGATTTTTTTCTTCACAGGGGAACTAGGGACGAAAGCAGTCCTGCCTGGAAAATTGTGAATGAAAACTGAGTAGAGCACCTGAGCAGACCTGTAATCTGGTTTATAGTGGTTACCAACTTAAGTGCAGTCAAAACCAACCAAAGCATAAATGCCCTTGCTCGACATCAAGGTTTATGATATCTGAATCCTGATTAGTATTGAGATACTCTAGTCTTATAGATCCTTATCACACCTAAACTAAAATTTAAAGGTTCTCAAAACCGAAAACTTCTGCCAAGTCCAATAACCAACTCATTGCTTCCACATTGTCATGTCCAGCATAGCCAAGCAAAGAGTTAATCAACACACTCAGGAAAGATTTATACCCCCAGCCCTTCAAACCACAAGCCAAGAACTTGAAACATAAATCAATAAATAGATTATGTGTGCTTAAAAAACTGCCTCAGATAATCATCTGAAACCACTGCTTCCTACAACCTGCTACAAATTCATCCAAGCCATAACTTTGCCAAGAAATGCAATCTAAGAACCAACTAAACTAGCACAAGAAAACAAAGCTATCCGGTAATAACCCGACCAATCAAAATTATGCCTTGCAATGCAAGTCTGTGCACATTCCTCAAGCCCTGTGGCTTATAACACCATTTTAAAGCAATGTCAAGGGAGCTCCCACGCCTAAGTAAGCAATGTAAGCTTCCTTGAGGCTGCCTTTGCAAAGCAACACTAATGAATTGAATGGTGTCAATTTCCAATATCTACAAGTCTCCCAGAACAGTTGTTTAAGATGGGAAACATAAGAGAACAGAACCATTGAGGACCCTAACAATGAGTCAAAGAAAACAAGTATTTCCTCTTAACTCACTGCAGAATAGCAGATGGCTATACACTTTCCTAGGCCTCAAGTTTGTAATCCAATTGATTTTAGTGCCTAAAACCCAACATGAATGTCAAACTGATAAAGTTTCCATCTTCAAATTGCTATCGTCAAGAAAATTTCACAATGAACCATCACATGTTAATATCAAAGCAAAAGCTAGAGGTAATGAAAAATAGCAGTCTTCAGAGAGTGCAGTTATGAGGTCAAAATATACAATCAACATGGATAGGACACTGATAAATGAATACCTGAGAATCCTCTCTAATCCTTAAATTCTGCCCTGCTGGATTCAACAAGTCATTAACAACCTGAAAATGAAGGAAAGCTCAAAGGATAAAAATGAATCACTGATGCTACATTATTTGAGGGCTGTAACAAAGGAAGTCACAATATAGTGCACTGTTATTTAACAAGTTAATTAGAGAGAGAGGGAAGAAGATCACCTCATTATAGATCTCCAAATATGAAACTCGAAGAAGAAATTCTCGATTTGGAGTCTAGAGCATAGATTAACATCCTTTAGTATTACAACAGAGAATAATACAAAGTTCTTTGGTTAAGTATTCACATGAACTGTACCATACCTCTTGAATAATGCTAAAAGCATCTTTCACGGCCAAAGGTATAATTCCAGGAGACCTCTGATCACCCTGCCATTTACATGTTAGCAATGTAAGTTCAATGGCAATGTTTATGAAACACAAACAAATAGCTTGACCAGTCACTATGTAGCAAACCTCTCCACCATAGCATGATATGGTTTGCAGATGAATCATGTAGAAATATGCACAGTTTTACTTTAAGAGCGGGGAAAAGGCTTTCAAACTGAAAGAAATAACCCCCTAAAGATCTAAATGCATATGTGACAAACACAATAGTCCTCAACGCAGAGCAGTCATTGCCCTCAGTTAATGCATTAATGATATGAGATATATTTGCCATGAGTTCCAGACCAATAAGGCACACAAATAGGGTTTCTTTTTTCTCTTTAAATAAATAAATAAAAAAAGCATGTACATTGGACTGAAAATAACTTATGGCTCAGTGAAGAGTGTAGTATTGCTGCTTTTACTCTTATTCTAAAAAATTAACTTCGACAATGAGCCTATCTGAGAAAAGAAAATGTCAAAGTGCAGGAACTTAGCAACAAATTTCCTATGCCTTGTACTAACTCATAAACCAATGTTATCAACTTATACCTATTTCCTACAATGAAAAGGAAGTTTTCTGAGGAAGTATGCATAAAATGGATACTTGATAAGAACTATTCAATGTAAAGAGGTAAACAATTATTTATTCTTACATGCATGGTGTGAGTCTTCCCACTGCTGGTCACACCATATGCAAAGATGGTTCCTATTTGCATGAGAAAACACAATGTCAATACTTCATAACTATTACCACATAACACAAAGAAGCTTTGATATGATCTTTCATTATTTGGTTTTTTTGTATGTTAATACCCTCTCTTGATCCACCATAATCTCTTAGCAAAATGTAGAATAACATAAATCACTAATATCAATCTTTCAAAAAATATGTAAACTAAAAAATAAACAGTCCCATAACTAATCCAATGTCCTATTGATGTCATCCTGTTTAAAATTAAAAAGTGTATCTGCAGTTTCCACTTCCATTTTATTGGAACTCAATAATATTCAATTTAAAAAGATAAAAGCAAATCAATTCACCACACTCTCTTTTCACAGAGTACAAACCCTCAAAAAAAAACAGTATCATCAAGTCCCATTTCTTCTTGGGCTTCAATATTTTACTTCTCAAAAGATCCAAACAACTCTGATTTTCAACCATGTCTTGCTTTATCACTGTCTTTTTAAAATTTGTATTTGTGTAAAATATATATAGAGAGAGATAAGATTCATTGTTTCCCTCAGTTATATTTGTTTCTTGTGAAAAAAAAAGTGTCCTCAATTATATGTATCCATAATTTTCTTTAAGAAAATTATACATCACCGTGCAGTGTATTATATAATATTATATAAGCAGCACTTCTGGGTAGGTACTTCAGTGAAATAAAATTTAGATTAGCCAGGGCTAATCTGAATTTCTGACTATGCCCACAAAGGGCAGTTTTCTGGATAAGTAAAAGGTGGTGGTAAAAAATAACCAAAACAAATTGACAAGAAATAAGTTTGCCAAGCATAGGGACTGCCGCCAATTACCATTGACGCCTTCCATTGCACCACTGACAACTTGCTGAGCAGCAATGTCATATACATGGCGTGTTGTGGTTGTAGGGCCAAAAACTCGATCTACAAGCATGCATGAAAGAAACAAAGAACCGAGATTAAAAACCTTAAAAGTCAAATATGTATACATTCAACATGCCATATTCCCCACATTCGTTGACAAGTTTTCCTCAAAGTAAAATTCTATTAAAAAAAAACTATTACAATTGACCACAAATGAACATGTTTAAATCGGACATGATTGTAGGAGAATAAATAATGAAAAACAACTCGAGCACACACAAGTGGTACAATAACATGCAAAACAAAAATCTAAACATATCTTATATTAAGGAGAAGAAAAAGGAATAATTGACTCGAAAACAGAATTCTAGAAGAGCATACAACATGTTTAAAGTTTTTCATTGACTAATTATGCAGTAGCATATGAATATAGTTTCAATAAATACTACATAACCAATAGAACATGTAAAATTTACCATACGCATATGCTATCGATTGGTTGTGTTCACTCCGCACGATAGTTTCTCCATCAGCATACCATGCAATCTCTTCGCCTTGTCGAATCTCTCTAGGACTATGTCATGTAATAACCACAATCAAAAACATATTACCAATTAAAACTAAAAAGGAATAATTTCATCAGCCTCCAAAGCTTAGTATAAAAACAGGAAGATATCATTGGTTAAATTTTTCACCAACATCTCTGACAACACAGGTTTTGACTGATTCTAGAGAAAGAATACAATGATTTTACAAATTTAAAGGATTTTCTTTTATGAATTTCGAAACCACTTAAATACACCTCTATTTACCGAACAGAACAAATTGAAAGTAAAGTGTACCTTAGTGGACGGAACCGGACAGTTACTGTAACATTTTCCTTGGAAGATAAATTTTCCGCGTAAAAATACTGTGGTTTACTTCGAGCTGATGAAGAAGCAGGCGAACTCTGACCATCAATAGACGTTTCTATAAAATGCTTGGAAGACGACGTCGTTGAAGAAGATGGAGAATTAGCAGCTTTTGCGCTACTTTTATCTAATCTCTTCGATTTCGATCCGCGTTTTGACGACATTGCTACTTACTCCTCAATTCTTCGAAACACTGAAAACAAAAATCAACTTCTGTAACGGTCAGAAACTTCAAATTAGTTTTCAAATTCACTTAATTCTCGATGGAATTAACTTTTAACACATCAGCTCAACATTTTCCCAGAATAAAAAAATAGAAAGCAAAAATCAATTATCCTAAATTCGAGCGGAAATTTGGACCGTAAAATAGCAACGAAACAAGCACTCAGCATAAGCTTAATATCAGTTGACTTTCTTACTCTTCAATTTTTTTGTCCTTTTACTTTTCCTTTCAATTCTCTCATTAACCGAAAACTACTAAGCAAAATTTTGTATTCTCTGTTTGGTTGCCGAGAAAGTTCAACAAACAAAATGAACAAAAAATATCTCGGGAACAAAATTTTAGAAAAACAAATGAAAATAAGAGGTTATTAATTACCTGGAAAGAGAATCAAAGCGAGAGAAACATAGTGGATAAAATGGAGCCGCATTCACGAGAGTTAAAAAAAGTAATCCTTATGGAGAAGAGTGTGGCGTAGATCTGTAACTAAAATTAGTGAGAGAAAGAGCGTAGACCATCATAATCATCAGTAATTGAGAGTGAGAGATTTTCTTTCTTTGTTTTATTTTTCCCTTTCTTTCTTGCCTTGGAAGCGACGGCCTTAATCAAAGGCAAAACCGCAATCTCAATCAATCCAATTTTCCTTTTTATTTTCCTTACGAAAAGAGAATGAAAGAGAAAGTTGCCAGTCTAGCAGCTCTACCCAGTTGGAGAGAGAAGCACTGTAATACGAAGAGAACGGTGGAGCTGTGTTATTTTTTCGGGTATTTATCAAATTCGTCCCTATAATTTGTAAAATTAGTAAAACACTTAATATTATTCGTGCTATTGTTAGCCAAAAAAATCAATCTTTTGAGAACAATACCACCATTTTATCACATCTTTGAAATTATATATGAAAATAATTATATTTTTATTTAATTTTAAAAATATAATAAAAAATATTTAATAAATTTTTTTATTTAATTACTAATATTCACCAACTACTCATCCCACTCATATGAAATTGAGACGAGTGTCAAAATTATGAATTATAGGGACTATTTTGATAATTTACATTTTACTATTTTTATTTTATATTTCTGTTTATTGCTATTTTTGAGTGCGCAGATTAACTGGGACGAAAACACGGTTGCAAGAATTTCGTGGAATGAGGTAGGATCGAATGGTGGGACCCAATCGAAGTTTGCTACGTGTCGGCAATATGATGAGTTTAGGATTATTACAAGTCAAAAGTTTGAAAATTTAAATTTTTACAAGGACATTTTCATTAAAATCCCTCATCTTTTGTTAAAATATAATAAAAACCGCTATGTTTTTAAAAATTATTACAAATTAAAATATATGTGATAAAAATAAATATTAAAAAAAATTAATATAAATTTTTTTAAAGAAATTTTAGGTTAGGACAAAATTGTTATTTAAAAATTATATTTTGCGTAAAAATATATCAAATTTATTTTAATTTTAATCCAAACAAAATTTTAAATTTTAAATTTTGTACACCGTCATAAAAGATATTATTAATTAAAAATTACGTCAAATTTTATCTAAATCAAGATATGTATAGTTCAATTCAAAAATTATATGAAAAGAAAAGGTGATAAATATTTATTTATATTATAATTACATTAAAATTTAATTATATTAATTAAATTCACGAAGCTTTTATTCTATATTAAATTTGTGACCTAAAATAATACGTCTACTCTCTACGTTAATATTTATAATCTTATATTGAATAATAAAAAATAATGAAATTTAATTATATAACAACAACAAATATCCGAAATTATTTAATAATTTTTATTTTTTTTTGTGGGTTTTGTAATCTGGGAAGTCGTTAGCTGGAAAGACCCACCAAATTTTGTAAGTGACCGCAATTTGTGGCCTTGCGTCAAGCATGTTTTCCCTGAAACGCGTACGTGTCAAATACTGTTTTTGGTAACACGGAAAATCTATGCAACCTGAGAGATATGATATGAATTAATAGACAATAACAGCCGAGTCCCTAATTATCTATGTTCTCACAAGTAATGATATAATTTTGTTCATGTATATCATATAAGTTCTTATAATCTAATAAACTAACTAACATATTTTTCAATTCTAAGTTATACAAACTCCAACATTGATGGTCAAATTTTGATTATAATAACAGTAATCTAATAATTTCAATAAAAATCAAAGAAGAAATGTTTTAAGTACACTGTGTTGTACCAATTTTTAAAAAGTTGATGCCATTTTGATGTATGAATCTGTTAAATTTGCATTGAATTGTTGTACTCTTTTAAAATAGAAGAAGTTTAGATTAGTATGAAATTCAAATTCGTGGGTTTATTTGATTAAAAAAAATAATAAAAATGATTTTAGGGGGACCTAAATGTATTAATCCAATTTATTTTAAGGTTTGAAGAGCAGTCTTTTTCAATACAATATTTGTTTTTTATATACCCCCACTACCACCAATGGGAGAAGAAAAGGCTGCATAGTGTACCAACCACTCCTGGTGTAAGTGCAGGTAAAAGGAATCCTCCCGTCTTCCCTTGTCATGACTGCTTTTGTTTCTCTTGCTTTGTTATTTTTAAAACCTAAGAAAAAGTGGATGCTTGCAGCAACAAGGTCAACTGGTATCTCTACGGCCTCTGCCAAACTTTTCAGTCAAATACGTGCGCACGTGTTTGTCTGTACACACGTGAGCAGCGACAAAATTTTGAAACTATACTCGTATGTTATTAAAATATAATTAATATAATAAAATTATTTATAAATATTAAATAAAAAAATAAAGAATAAATTTTATTATTTAATTCAATTATTACGGTAAAATAAATTTATAAAATTATTTAATTTTTTTGTTTAGTATTAATAAATAAAATTATTTTAATTTATTAATTAAATAATCTTATTATTTTAATTATATTACGTGATAAAATTATTTTATTTAAAATCATGTATTACGTGCATTGGTGAACGAACAAAAGACATGTTTGGGTTAACAATCTTTATCATGGAAGAAATGTCAATATCAATGCGATAAAGAACGGATAAAATTTCGTAACTTAATGACTAAAACTTATATCTAAAATCAAATAATTGAAGTGTGTTTATTTATTTAATTATTGACCTAACGTGACATCTAACTATCTATCTTCGTTGGCAACCTAAGTATGCTATACATGTCATTATGTGGCAAGCGTCATCTAATCATTAATCAATGTTTTTTAATCTTTTTCTTTATTCTTTAATTAAATATCCTAATTAATGCAAATTTTGAATTTAATTTTTATTATTAAAATTATATTAATTTAATAGTTAAAAATTTATATAAAAACTTGTATAAAAATTGTAACTCTTGATCTTAATTTGTATACAAATAGACAAACAGATTATTATTATTATTATTTTATCCAAACTATTGAGTAAATAAAAAAGAAAAATTGGAGTATCGCCATAATTAATAATTATATTGGTAATTATTCAATATCATAATTCTAAATCATATGAAAGGAAGGTTTGTCGATGATTTATTCAAAAAAATGTTATTTTAATTAAAATATAAAAAATACTATTTTTAATTTTTAGTTTAATAAAAGTGAGTTTTAAATGTTAGATGATAATTTTATTGATTGAATAAATTAATACTTATAATAAAAATTTAAAAAGTTGATAATTAGAAAATATAATAAATTTTTTCTTCTTTGTAAATGCAATGGAATGAGTTAGAAAAATACGTAAAAGAATAGAAGCTCGAGGATTATAGATCCAATGAGAAGGTTAAGCCTAGGCTCAAGCTTGAGCTTGTGGTTGGTCCAACCAACCAACGCTATAATTCCTTATAGATCTAATCATTCCCAGGCCTACTTCTACTTGTGCTCCCAGCCCCCACCCCCCACCTTCGCATGGCCAACCGTCTCTTGATCATTGACACTGCCGAGTGAAAACAAAAACAAATACTCCGTACAATTTTTGGTTGATTTGAGATTGATTGAGACTTATTATTTTTATTTTGATTATCAATTTTCATCGTTTTGTCGCTTGAATGATATCCGATGATATCATGAGAGAAATATTAGAAAGCTAATTGGATTAACAATCAGAAAATTATTATATCTAAGTTGGTTGTCCTAAATAGAGTTAAATATTCAGGCTGCAGTTGTGTTAGTTTGCATTGATATAATCCTTTGAAATAGTATAACAAAAGTTTGAAATTTCAAACCCGCTCAAGCCGGGATAAAGTTTAATCTATTTTTAAATATTTTTAAAAAATTTTGCAAACCCTTTGGCCTACCTAGTTAGTATTCAATAATGATTTCAAATAGTGGCAGAACTTTGAACATAGGATACCTGTTAAGAGAACAAATTCTTGCAACCTTTTCCTTTTCAAAGTTCCTTTTTCTTTGCCAAGTCTCTATCAAATATTTGATCAAGAGGGCAGAAGAAGGATATACTCACGAGGAATAACAATGTCCCATGCAAACTATGCAATGATTTCTAAAGTGCAAAGCAATTATTAATACTATTTTTTTAGCAATGAAAATATCCTCCAAAAAAGGAAGATAAAAAAAAACCACATTGATATTCCCACGATGAAAAAGAACAAAGAACATTGAAGACCTCTATAAAAACCTCTGCTAATTTATCATCCCCCATTAGTTTGTATGAATGAGTTGTATTGTTAGTAGATGTACAAGGCGGCTAACAAAATACATACAACCATTCGAGTAAAAAATGAAAGAAACATAATAAGACAACTGGCGAAGGTACTTGAAGCATAATTCCTCTCCATCATTGCCTAGTATGATTTTATTAAATCACTGAAATACGTAAGAGTTCCAATCCTGTACTTGAAGCATAAAGTCCTCTCCATCATTGCCTAGTATAATTTTATTAAAGCACTGAAATAAGCAAGAGTTCCTATCCTCTTTTGAAATTCAGACAATGGAGGTGTTCATCTCATTCAAAATACGGTAATACATATTGAAATCTGAAGTGGTTTGGAAGTCTGGAATAAAATCTGAGAAAAATCTCAGAACTGCAGCCAAATGTTGCGAATCATTGGATGAGAATGCTGCTTCAAGAAACAATGAGGGCCGGACTGTGGTGACCTGATAAATGACTCATGTCTGTTAAAAGTCTTTTGACTTTATTCAAACCAGACTGACAGCTAAGAAACATTACCGATATCACAATTTGTTACTAATTCAACACCTGAAAGTTTCATGCAGTAAATAAAGGCGCTAATTTGAATTATATTTTTGAGGACAAATTTTAAGTTTTTGGTAAACTATACATGTAAGCTATTAAATTCTTGGATTGGCACAGGAAGAATTACCTTGTGTTTCCGAGCATAACGTAAAGCTTCGTTATAATGCCCATCTTGGGCTAGCAACAACACATAATCATGATGGAGAGAGAGCTGTCTTAGCATATCCAGACCCAGCTTCCTAGTCTGGATATTCTGCCGACCTGACTCTAGCAGCTGCAATGCAACTTCTTTTGAGGGTTCAAGAATCTGTAGCGAGAAAGACTCCTCTTAAGCTAAAAGACAGTTCAACAATAAATGTAACACAAAAAGCGTTTTAATACTATGCAGCAATACAAATAGAAGAGATTAGAGACAATTAAGAACCTTGTTCATAACAAATAACCCTAGCTCTGCATATCGTTCGTTGCGGACCAGTAGCTGTATGGTCAACACATAAAGATTTGGGTGCACTTTGATCTTCTCCATATTTGCACTGTGCAGAAGGATGAGAGTCAATAAGCTGAATTTTGTTACTCAGAAACTTTGTTATTGAAGTAGTTTCTAGCATGAGTTTATATTGAAAAACTAACTCTTCTCTTTATATTTTTCAAATCTCTAGGATTTCGCCTAAGATGGTCCAAATTTTTGGTTATAAAGTACGTGACCAAGACAACCATAGAACTCAAATCCATACCATTAAGATACTATAAAATAAAAAAAAGGGACAAAAAAACTTAATTGAAATAAAATCAAGCATCAATACAGAGCTTGCTTGACTCAAAATATAGTAGAAAAGTGGTAGCACATCATGTATGAACCACATCTTGGACAATGCTTGGAATATCTATATTTCAGAGACCTAGATCACCTAAACGGTTGGCATACCTGCGAAGGAACTCGACTATGATGGAAACTAGGTAAGAAGGGTCACCCACCATCTCTTCATCTACAGGAGCAAACACAAACTGGTACATCTCATCAGGTGAAATTGCTGGTGAAGCAAGTTGAGAGGCCGGTGGATCAGAAATATTAGATGATGATGGTTGGCCTTCGTTGCCAGAAATTTGAGCACCTGTTATATTTGCTCCATCAACTTTACCACCCCCAAGTTGAATATCAATAGAGTCTGTTTTCAGGGGTTCAGAGCTGGCATTCTCCTCGGAGTCTGAAGCTGAAAAAGTCAAAGATCTATTGGGATATTTGCTGTCAATTCCAGCAGTTGATTCATGTCTGATGGATTTTCCGTCAGTTCTGCTGGTGGATACATCAGAGCCAAGTCTAGCAGTACTAGTATTTGCTACACTGGAAGTTGTCTCAGTCTTCATTCCCTTAAAGTAAATGCCGGTTTTGAGTGATAGTGAGTAAGAGGAAACCAACACATCAATGGCCCTTGCAACCAGAGACACAGGCCCGCGTTCTAGAATTACAGTTCGTGCTATTCCCAAGCACAACTGTTTTGCCTGAAAATCACCAACAAATCAAATGGTTCACATCTAAAGCAGGCTACAGAAAGAAGAATCATTGATTTTCATGAGGTGAAAAAAAGCCTTGTGAAACAATATAAAACAAATATTAGCACATAAAATGCACTAAACCTTATTGGCCTCTAGCTTTCGACGTTGCAAGAATTCTAATACCGATGGCACTTCAGAGCTACTGGCAGAAATTGCCTGCAGGAAAAACAAAGGGCAAATTATCACAACAATTAACCATTAGCGAATAAGAAATGCATAGTAGGTAACTGCCAAAACTTGCCTCCAAATCTAAATGGATCTTCCACAAAAAATTATTAGAAACATCACAAATGAGGTCAGGAACAAGAAAAGTCCAGTTATCTCCGTAAATGATTGCTTCATGATCAATAGTATTATTGACCTCTGAACTTTCACCATCTTTGCCAGCAGATCGAGAGGAAAAGGAGTAAGACCTGGGAAAACCCCTTAACAGTAAAGGAAGTGGGGCAGATATGGGAGCTCGAGAATCTGCAAATATGTCATATAGTATAACAACCTTTGCATCTATTTGATGAACAAGTAGTACGTTATCCACCACACTCACAGCAATCTTGCTTGAATAAATTGGCAGAGATCCCTGCACATTGAAGTGAATGTTTTGAAAAAAAATTCCAAAGTACTAATAGTGATGTTAAATTATTGCAATTAATTGAGGCTCACCACAGAAATGCATGCATAAACTAACATGCATGCACAAATCTAACTACTCTTTACACAATTTCAATTGCATTCCAATTTGCTTGCAGACAAGCAACAAGAAGAAATCCAATATTTCCACAGAAATTCAAAATGTAAGTCTGCTTTTTACAGAGTTCTCAAAATCTAAATGACAAAATATGGCATGCGATTGCTTTGTAAATTGGACAAAACAGACGGATTGAGGTAACTGTTCTAAGGACAGGCCAAATGATTGGGGTAAGTTTATTCGGCATCTTTCATTGTGATGGAAGTATGGCCAAATCATACCTATTGTAACATTTTGTTGATGTTGCTGACTCTAAATATTCCCCATGTATCTTTTATATTTGTTGTGATCTTCTCTTTTAAAAATGCAAGAAATTATGAGAAATCAAGACATCACTCAACATGTGGTTGGCATGCCCTATTTCCTCATCTCATAATTAATTTTTTGTATTCCTTTGGAATGAAGATGAGTTCTATATCCTGAATGTTTCCTTGTTTTCAGATTGCAACTACCATAATTTTTCTTCTTCAAGGGACAGGGACCATCATAGACATTATTCATACATGTGGGAAGCAACAAGAAGGCATCCAATATTTCCACAGAAATTAAATATGTATGTTGGCTTCATACATAGTTCACAAAATCTAAATGAAAAAAGATAGCATGAGCTTGTTTCATAAATTTGTGTTGTTTATAAGCTCCAATGGTTGCCTCAATGCAATGATTCAATTTGTACAGAAGTCTCAATCATCTGACATTCCAATTCTGAGACGAGGTGGTCCTCAAATTTAAATTCGAAATTCCAAAATCTCAATGGATATTTCTATTGTGAAACTGCCAATTTTAAAGTAAATTTATCTTGTAAAACTTAAGGATTACGTATTACTTGAAATCCTGGCATCATCACCGAAAAAAGTCTCACATTCAACTTGAAGTATGCCAAAGTGTCAAACACAAGAAATCAAAGATAGACTGTACCTGTTGTACCACAGCATCACGGTAAAACCTATACGAGTGCAGCAACATTGCAACTCTATCAACCTGCAAGCAATATATCCTGCCATAGCTGAAAAAATCAAGCAGGCTTAGATTTGCTCTCTTTGAAAAATGGGATGAATTATATAGACAAAGAATGAATAACCTACACGGTGACAATGTAGACATCTTCGGCAGCTTGGACAGGCTTACTATTAGCCTCGGATTTAGCCATTACCATATCAAACTTTGGCAAGCGAATTATCCCAGCAGATGAAAGCTGCATTGAAGATATACCAACCACGTTAAACCAATGAAAGAGATTGAAAATCAAAGAAGATGCTTATAGATATTCGTAAATCAATTTCCAGGGGCATCTTTCAACATGCTGATTACAGGTTAACCAGAACATAATCTAAATAGGAAACGATTCAAACAAAATTCATCTGATATCAGAGCTCACAGTCATACCTGAAATCCAGAGAAAGTCCTGCACTGCATTCCAGAAGCAAGAAGAACTAATCGACTTTCATGAGTGTAGACATACCAACAAACATTCAATTTCCTTGTCTCCACCAAGTCAAGTGATTTCAAGACAGAATCATAAGCAAACAAATCCAGCCCACTGCAATTTAACTCCATTTAAGTGAAATGACATGAACCTTTAATTCCAACAAGCATTTTAGAAGAAAGTATTAAATTGAAGATAAGGATAATGTCAAAACAGAAAGGATCAAGACAAAGATGAATGCAGATGAAAAAGAGGCGATAATCAGCTGCACTAAACATTATATTTCTCATATCCTTTTATCAGGAACAATACCTTTAAGTTTCCACAAAATAATGCTCAAGACAAAAAATATTCAAGCCATAGGATGACATGTGTCATTCATTCTAAACATGGGTCCATATCAAGGGGAAAAACAATTCCCCAAATATGAATGAAGATATGCTCATCCATACCAAAAGACATTGCATATTAAAGTGTCTGTAAATGAGAGCCAAAAATTGAAGGATCTCTAAAATTTGATTAGAAAGTTCATCAATGATAATCCAATCATCTGCCCAATTTTTCATAATGCTCCCTTGTCCTTAACTACAGAGCAGAATCAATTTCTACTGATGACTACAAAGTCATTAAAAAGTGTCACAAAGGAGGAAGCAAACCGGTGTCACACATATACTAAGGTAGTCTTGTTGCTGGCACCGGAACGGTCATAGAACACAGATTCACTTTTAGAATAAGGCTGATCTCAGCAAAAAATTATTCCATCTGTGTATCAGTGGGCCATTTGTGCAAATTCAGGTATAAGTATTCATTCAGCCTATGTTTTAAGCCAATAGACAATGAAGTATTCTGCCAAAGAAAAAAGAGTAGACATAAAGTCCACTGAATCACTACAAAACTTACAGCTCGATGTTAACCTGGGGAATAAAACTAAGAATATTACAACTGGATGTTTCATAACAGACTTTCTGGAATGCTTAATAAGTTATTACTAAAATTTTTTATTTCACATCTTAACATAAAAGATTAACAACTCTCAAACTTTAAAAGGTCTAGATTGCCACTGTATGGATTTACAAAGTGACAATCATATTTTCAGCCAAAATAAAAGACACTTATAGAGTATCCACTGTCAAGCATGTCAACTAGCAGCAAATCTGTAAATAATCCATCCATTATTAAAGGGGGATTTCAGGCTAGGATAACGATATGCATAAGATGATTATGACTTTAATTAATTACAATGGTAAGATCAAAAGATAAGTAAGCATCCCATCATTAAGACAATGAAGTGAGCTTATAAATATAAATACCATGGCAATATGATCATAAACATCAACCTACAATGTAATATTTTCATGGATATGACACTCATTGATCCAACACACCATATCTCAAATGGCACCAAAATTTTTCTGAACAGATCTACATATAATCATTTCAACAGAAAACAAATCATTCCTCACAATTCCACAAAACGCACAGAAAACTTCCCCTTACCTGCTCTTTACAATGACAATGTCACACAGTGGACAGTCTGTCCAAAAAAATCCCAATATATTCTCCAACTCTGACCTGCACCTATGGCTAAAAGCTTCCTGTGTTTCTCTATTCCAAAACTGTATCTCGGTGTTGGATCGCTGTACTGCTATAATCTTTGTATCAAGAGAAAATCGAATGCTCAATATTGGCCCTTCAGGTATTGAATCAGAGGTGGGAGTGACAAGATGATTGAAGGGAACAGTTTTCCATGAAAAGATCTGTTGAGTAAAGATTACAGGACAATCTAATCAAAAATGAAAATGAAATAAATGCTCATTAAATAATCAATTAAAAAGATTCAATTATTAAAATGGAAGAAAAATGTCCGTTAAATTCCAAATTGAATATTACCTGGTTGGATGTTGATGAGATGAGTAACTTATTTCCATCATCATAATGAAAACATGCGAATGCTGATTCAGGAATGCTGCACCGCAAAGGTGGATATTGTATATAAACATGTGATAACGCACCAGAACCGCCTAAACTAATGCTAGGCTGTGAACTTGATGCTTTTCCAGACATGACTCTTAAGTTACCAGCCTTTCAACCTCACAAACAAGATATGATGGAGTATAACAAGAATGCGAAAACAAGCTTATATTATATACATCTATGACACAGTGGGATCTTTCCAGACATGCCACTAACTTCTTCGCCTCTCAACCTTAAGAACCCAAAATGGTGGAATTCAGAAAGTACTGCAGCAGACAATTAAAAGCCAGCTAAATGTTTCTGCGGCACTGCAAAAGAAAATCTGCCAAAAAGAAGAAGGAAAGGAATATTGGGACAGCAATACATGCACTTGGCTTCTGGAACATTCTTAATCCAGAATAGGCAATACATTAATTTGTTATTTCTACAAGCAAAAGAGGAAAAAGAACCTTCTTTTTTTCTGGAAGTTCTAAAATCATAATTGCTCTATTCAGTGTAATCCTCCAATGTCGCCAGAACTCAAGTTGATGCTTAGGGCTTTCCTCAGAGCTATCAAGCAAAAATGAAAAAAAAATTATAATTTTAACAGAGAAAAACTTCTACAATAAGACAAATGGGCAAGAATTTTGCTTTCTTAACAAAATGCAACATAATATATCTCATATTACTACTGTAATTTGCATGCAATTCTTTATCGCAAGAAATTCTTCCAAACACATATCACGCTCACCTTCAGGAACTTTTGCCACAACACAACCTCCTCATTCTTTTGCCTACAAAGAACAAATTTAATCAAACCAATCAACAAGCCAGTGCCCTACAAAGCACAAAATTGAACTTCAATCAACAAATCTGCGCTGCAGAATTAACTAAAATGCGCTTAAGCACAGAGTGAGTATTCTTTTCCTTCGTTGCCACAAAACTGTAAAACAAATATTTTAATAAATTCCATAAATACAACGGCCACCATAAACAAAACAGTGCATAAAATTACATGTTAGCCAATTTATCACTGCCAATGATTTCAATTTATCAAAATTCTTCAATAAGAGTCAATAGGAGCAATTTTCTTCAAAATTGCAGCTGAATTTGTAAGAAAAATCCAAAATTTTTAAAGTTTCAACAATTAAAATTTCCCACTCCTCGATCAAAATAACCACAAGAAAATCAGAATAAAATTTTAAAAAATAAAACATAAATTACCTCGAAGTTCAACCATTACTAGTTTCTGTCAATTTAATTCGTCGGTTTTTGCAATCTCCGAAGTGTTTGTGATTTCATTACTCTGCTCGAAAACTTTGATTTTCTTCACCTAACAGTCTTCGTTCTGCAAAATCGTGCTTGATTCGCCGCAAGCGCCCAATAATTCTTTTAAATTATTTGTAGACGGGCTCGATTGTGGAGTGGTCGGCCCACTGACGGAACCGCTCCAGCCCATATAGAGATAACTAAAAAGAAAAAGTCTGAATACACTCCGCTTAGTTTTCTTTGCACCCAATAATTTGTTTGACATCAGAAATTTAGTATGTAGGAAAGGGTGTAATCAGAATACCAGTGGGTTGTTTTACAAACATTGAAGAAAAAAAATTGAGCTCTCCAACTTATTTGGACTAATTATAATATATATATATATATATATATACACACACACACACAAGTATGTATGTATATAAATTATTTATTAATTTTTAATGTGAGCGATATTTGAATTTATGTATCATGTACCTTCTTGAAAATTTTATAAATTAAATTAAATATTACCCAAATATATTCCCTAATTAGATATTAAATCTTAATTGTTCATTCACAATTTTGGTTATAAACTCCAAAGCAAAAATGCAAATCCAAGCCAATAATTTGGAATCATGTCCACATAGATTTCTTTTTCTTAAAAAGAAAATATTTCTTAAATTGGCTAATGATTAATTTTACTAGGGCACAACATATATATATATATATATATATATAGAAAATTCTTTGTGGGCTTCTCCTAAGCAAGCAACAAATTAAAGGAAAAAGATTATTATGATTTATGAATTGGTTAAAATTTCTAATCAAAGGTCTTAATTTGAGCTAAATTAAAGTTAATAATGATGCGATTGCTCAATCAAAATGACAATTTGAAGGACCCCATGTAAATGTTTTCACTTGACTTGCCGTTGAAGTTGTTCTTTTTGTAATGTTCAATCATGAAAGTATAGGATTTGCCCTATTACAAAATTGGCTAAAATAATACCACTTATTATAAAAGCAAACAAAGATAGTTCAAAATTGGCTAAAATATATACCACTTATTATAAAAGCAAACAAAGATACCTAGAAACGAGTTCTCAAGTCGTAAATATTGCTATTATGAGGTAGAATATTACTAGTTTAGGATTCTAAAACTAGTTCATTGAAGTTGTGTAAGATGCCAAGGTTTAGATTCTTTTTTTTATGTTAAAATTTTTGAAATTTATTTAATAATTATAATTATAATTAAATGTTCACATTTAACAATTATCAACTCATCAACTCTCTCTCTCTCTCTATAGATTAAATTGACCTAAAAATTTAAAAAAAAATTACGGCGCTATTTTGAATAAAAAATAAAGATAAAAAGTTTTTACCCGTATATTAAATTTGTTATACATATGCCAAGTTTAAGTATTTTTAGAAATTAAATTTATGTGAATTGATTTATGTAAGTTTAAATTTTATGTTTTAAGTTATACAAATATTTTATTTATAACAGGCAAAATGTTAATATACATTCAACATATCTTACATCTTTTAATATAAAATTTAAAATATAAATAATTGATATAAAATTTAAAATAATCAATAAAAAAAAATTTTAAATACGAAATATAAAAATTAAAATGATTAATATGAAACTTAAAACGTATAATTAAAAAATTTAAAATACATACTATAAAAATTAAAAGATTAAGATGTAAAATTACATTATATGTATTATAAATAATCTCTTAAAATAATAGTACGATGTATGGTAGGGCAGTCAAACAAATGAATGCAAGGTATCTTATCTTTCTTGTGGGGTTTGCAATGCTTAATTTCCATGCATCAACTAGTGCAAATCCATGGCCCTACAATTTGTACACACATTGGAAGAAGAAGTCAATTTAAGTTCATGGATGTAAGAAGAAGTGCAACACAAAAGAAGATAAGTGCAATACAAGAGAAGATACAAACAACGAACATAGGAGAGTACTTGTTTTTTCACAAGCCATATGAGCTAGCATTGGTCAATTATCAGGGCAAGTACTTAGCCCCACATGCATCTAAATTTGTGGGGTTGTCTGAGTAAAAGTACCATAGAACAATAACAACAACAACAAACTACTACTACTAAGAAATATAAAGGAAATGACTAGTCGTTATAGTTTTAATGAATTGGAAGAGAATTAATGGTAATTTGGACAGGAATTCTGTTCAAGAAATGACTGAAAATGAGTTAA
Organism: Xylocarpus granatum; assembly: GCA_019650275.1. Taxonomy (NCBI): domain Eukaryota; kingdom Viridiplantae; phylum Streptophyta; class Magnoliopsida; order Sapindales; family Meliaceae; genus Xylocarpus; species Xylocarpus granatum. The sequence continues at coordinate 98,574 of BNST01001229.1, forward strand.
TATTGCTTGATAAAGCAACAAAGATGGTACATCAAACCAATAATTTTTAGTCTTTCGATAAAAATAAAGATTCTCTTGTCGAGGATGATTTTTACATGGGTTCGACAGGCATTTTCTAAGAATAGTATAAATCTAGATTGGTTTGCCTTATTCGGGTGACAATCATTTGATCTTAATCTCGAATTTATTGTGATTTTCTAAGAATTTAACACCTTATTGTATCATGGATTTGAATTGCTCATTCTCGTTAATTAGAATTTATTATGATATCATAATTTTAAAACTTTTTTTTTATTTTTTAAAATATAAATATTTTTTAATTATAAATTTAATTCTTCTACTGCATAATAAAATTCATCCTTAATAATAGTTTGTTGTTGATGTAATATATATTGTTTATATAAACTCGTTTTTTAAATTTTAGTATATTTTTTACTCCAATCTAAATATTTTGTGTTATAAATTAATGAATATTTATTAATTTAAATAATAATTTTAAAAAAATAATATAAAAAATTTAAATTACTTATATTTAAAAATTAAACAAATATTTTTCTAATTATTATTTTAAAAAATGCTCTGTTATTGATAAATTTATTATAAAATATATATGATTGAAAATTAAACATGGTCTCTCTTGTCAATATCAAAAATCAAAGATGTGGACCAATTTTTCAGTCATTGAATTTAGTGGGGGAACATTATTCATGTGAACGTCGGTAGCTTACAACCACCAAATTCAGATACCAAAGACTATTATTGTTCCTTTTAATCTAATTAAATGTTCAAATCTTATAACTTGGAAATACATTTGTTATTCTTATGTGTGTAAACAAACTCATTTGTCAACATATATTTTGAAATGAAAGAATATTAAAGAAACTCCCCAACTTCTTGCCTCCTATTATTGATGGTTAAAGTTTAAAAATTTGTAAATATCATAACATGGTTAGGCAATTAATTTATCGATAGGGTGCAATTTCTCTTTGTAAGAGTAGAAATTGTTGTCCTCTCGATACATATTCTCGAGAAATGTTATACTGCATGCTAAATAGTTAAAATTTATAAGATTCGTGAAATTATAAAAATATATTTGTATAGTCTTTAAATTGTTAAGGTAAATTTTTTTATGATGTTCGTAGGTTTATATAAATAATTATTTTTAAATATATTATGTAAACATGAATTAATTATTTTTTTGGTACATTATAAGAAAGTTTAATTTCATATTCACTAAATGAATGTATTTTACATTAGTTATCAAATTTAAGCTAAGAAATATTAACTATAAATGCGAAATAGTTTTCTATGCTTTGAACTCATTTTCTAATAATTATTCATGATTTGATGTTAAATGCGGAAGTTTTGTTGTTGATTTCTTCCTAATTTCAATTGTGAAAGGGAAACCAAGAACATATATCTGTTTTAAACATTATTACAGAGAAAATTATCCATTATTAATGGTTGAAAATAAAAAATATATATATTTATACATCTCTTTATTTTTGAAATTTAGCAAGTAAATCCCAATCAAGGAGAAAAATATTAAAAATGATACTCGAATATAAATTACGTAAATGGAATCGAATTAGTCAATATGAACAATAAATATAATTAACATATTACTTATTTTTATATTTTTTTTCCGTATTTTTATATTTACTAATCCGATTCTACTGTGCCACTTCAATTTGTACATCCAGTTTATATCTCTAGTATTACTCGAATATTTGAAGGGTTTTAATCATTAACTAAGAAATTTGAAAATTTAGAATGGTCAAAGATGGCTAATAGATTAATCAAGAACATGGCCAATTCGATACTGATATCAATTTACACGTAATATCTTTGTATGAACTAATAAAGAGCGAGAAGAAGAAGGAGAAAGCGACCAAGGATATCACATAATTTCAGGATGTCCCACAAATTGAATGCAACATCTGAAAAGATGCCTAAATGTGGTCCAAACAGGGCCTTCAGCTCAGACAACAATGATCAAACCCACAAAGCTTTAATGGAGTTCACAGAACTATTTACATACGTGTATCTAACATCCCTACATTGACAGGTAAGTGTCTTTACAAGTAGAAAAATTCAATGAATCCATCGTCTTCATTTCTTGGTCCCATCCACATTGCTTGTATTCATACGTTGTACCCATGCATCCGTATACTTAAAAGAGTCTTCCTTCAATATAGATGTTCGTACATAGTAAAATTTGAATTTGATTCCAAACATTACCGAATAGTCAAATCCAGACTTTACAACCTATGTTCATATTGAAACTGTTAAAGCTATAACCCGAAACTTACCATTTTTATTTTAGTGCCAGTTTAGTACTTAAGTTTAACTTGTAATGATCTGTATCGTTAGATTTATAAGTCGTATCGTCGATAGATTTATAAACCGAAACGTTAAATTTGTAATACCGAGTAATGCTCTTGACTGTATAGTATGCAAACTCCTTGTGTATTGATCGTATGCTTGATCCTTTAAAAAGAGAAGAGAAAATGGTGGGATCTCACGTTTCTCAATTCTAATCATCTCCAACTAGCCTATAAGTATTCTTGTATTTATAAATTTGGTATGCCATGTTCTTGTTTTGTGTTCTCATCTGCTGAAAATATCAGTTTGAGAATGTGAAGTAAAGACATCATGTGAGTGAAAGGATACGAGGGCCAACAGGAATGTCTGAAACGCTGATCATAAAACCATTTTCCTTCCTCTCTTTTCTCTTCATTCTTAGCCATCCACATCTTAGCTTTAATAAAATCCACTAACTCCAACTGCAGGATTTGCCCGAATACTGTCCTATTGTCATCTGGCATGTATGCTTATAACACAACACTTGAAAATCACCTCACAACGTATATATATAGTATACCATGTTTACATTCGCTTTCTGTTCTTCCATTTATATATTTTCTTTAATTTTCAGTATTTAAACTAAATTAATGGCACATGGTTTATCTTTGATTTGCTCGATAAAGTGGTTAATTATGGTATATATTAATACAAATTATATAAAATTTTTGCATAAAAATAAATATTAATATTCAAAAATATCATATATATATAAATAAAAAAAGAATCGTAGATTCTTATCTTTACATAATTATTGAGATTAAATATTCAACATGTAAAATAAATTACAAATATATACATATATTATATATATATATATATATATATATATTATGTATGTATGTATGTAAGTGTATATTTAAGAAAAGCTCAAACTTAAAAATGAAAGCAAAACACATAATATTGAACAAATATGTTGACACATATAAACATGAATAAATGTTATAAATAGAAAAAAAAATAGAAGCTCTCTACATCAAAACCATTTGGTCCATACACAAGTAGAGAGAGACAACAAAGTGGGAGGCTCAAGACATAGAGTTCTCGAAGGCAACGTTACTTTCAGGCCACCTAATCGCATACAGATGAGGAACAACTAGACAGCGACTCTTCTTCCTGAAAATGATGCTGCTGTAAGAATAGAGAGAGAAAGCGGAAGAAGAAGAAGACACGCAACATGTTGATCGGATTACAATTTAAAAGGACAGAAGTTTGTTCACTTGTTTGCTGTAATGTTTTGATCGAGAATTGGGTTTTTCCTTTAAGGATGATGACTATTTTCTTGGACTGATGTTAAGGAATCAAATGTGCGTTTCAAGTTTCCAAACAAGATTTTGTCACCACGGCTCGAATATTACTTAATATTTTTTTTAACATGTAAATTCGATTTTATTAAATATAATCTATTAACTTAATTAGTTATATTTCAAAAATACTCTAATATTATTGTACTTTCGATGTAAGAAAGTCGTTTGAAAACAAAATTAGTTGACTGACCATTAACTATGTCAGGAAATTTAGTTTCTACCAATTTTGACAAGAAGGTGCGTCGGCAAAGTTGATTTTTAATTCTCTTTTGCTGATTGCAGAGAAAAAGAGAGAATCAAACTTCATGCAGCATATATAGCTAGCTGGGCAAACTCTAGATGGAAGTATTGATTACGAATAAAATAGCTAGCTGGGTGTATGCAAGTGTACTTGTCTGATTAAAAAGAAAAAGGGTCTTGTTTTAATAAAAATTATTCAGTTAAAAGTTATTATATGTGCACTAAATTCTCTCATCCATTATTATAACAACTTCAAAATTGGACTAACTTTAAATTAAATGTACATGCGGCAAGATTATATTAAATTTGTTTTACCCTCTATTTAATAATAATAACGTGCACGAAATAATATATTTATGTTTTAGACTCTATTCGATAATAGTTTAAATGAGATAATATGTTTGTTTTATTTAAATTTAATAATAACTTATAAAAAATAAAATATCTGTTTTATTTAAGACTTTCTTTGTACGATAATTGGAGACATGAAATGTCGCACACACGATGGTGCCACATCTAGTGGGAAAGGAAACAGCAACTGTTGGGATCAAGTCTGATGAATTTGTGCTTAATTTATGATGGGCATATAAAGTTGGTTCAGTTTCATTGAAGTGTTTAATTGAAAGCTTAAAAATGGTCCCCCTTCCAACCCAACACCTCTGTGAATAAGACTTTAATGGTAAAGAAAGAAAGAAAGCGAGTTTACAAGTTGAAAGAATGAATGAATGAAGAAAGAAAGATAGGTTGTTGTTGTTTGTTGTTTCTTTCAGTTCTTTCATTATGGTTTTGTAGAGAAGCTGAAGGGGAAAAAAGAAGGAAAGTGAAATTTAAGGGCATGTTTGGATGGTAGGGGGCCACAATTTACATTGAAGAAGTACTTCCATATGTGCAAATGGGACTCAGAGAAAGCAAGCAAGTCTTATGAGAAAAAGCACTTAAATGAAAAGCCCAAGAAAACTTATAATAATTTGAGAGAGAGAAGAGATAGTGACTTGTCTTGGAATAGCAAAACAAAGAAAAGGAAGAATTATGAACAATTGTGAGGCTGTTGGGGCCGAGAATAATTGCAAAACGAGTCAAGCATGCACGAATAAAGCATTCTGAATTTGCAGACTTGCTCCAAAAATAATAACATTAAGATTACCCAATTTCAAACACTTCCCATGCAAATCTACACCACGCTGAACTCCTCCTTATCTCAAATAGAGAGAGTTTATTAACACTCTTTTTATCTTACCCATGGCTCAAACCAAAAAAAAAGACTTGGAATTGAAGTATTCTGATTTTCTATCTATGAAAACTATGAAGTGAAATCACATAGTAAAAATAAATAAATGAGTCGATAAATATTAGCGATTAATCGTAGAATAATGGATGAATAGTTGTAATGAAAATTTTATAAATTTTTTTTAAAAAAAAATCACATTTATTATTAATAAAGCAAAAGAGAAAGGGAGAGGGGATAATTGTATTTTGTTAGTCATAGAATTAAGGAAAAGAAAAATTAGAAATATATGATTGCAATTGTCTTCTCTTCTTTTGTTCAATCTGATTATTATCAACAATTCGTTTTTATTTTTGTTTTTTTTTATGTAATTTTAATTTTGTTGAGGACCACTTTCCTGTGGATTCACTGCAACAAATATAAAACAGCCAACAGCTATAAAGAAACAACACCAACAATTAGTACCTGGTCCTGGAGAGAGAGAGAGAAAGAAAGAAACGATCGAGTGATTGATTATATTTGATAATAATTTTCTCAGAAAATGGGTGAGAAAGTGAAAGAAAATTTAAGACAGGAGAGTATTACCGGCGACGTCGTGTCTTTTTTTTTACTTTTACCAACGTGGGTTGTTGATTGATTGATTCATACAAGTACATGTTATACAATTAGATTTCGAGAGGAAGAAGATGGATGTTTACAGACAAAAGAGTTCGATGTTCCTTCGCCTCCACAAACATTTATATAATTTTTTTATAATAAATAAATTTAATAATAGGAATTTATTATTAAATTATAATAAAACAATATTAAATTACGCTTATATGCATGCATGCATATCATGATCACAAAAGAGGGTGACATATAATAATTGATTTGTTTGTACTCCACTTTGGATTAACAATATTATTTTTGTTCTTTATCAAACCCATATCTATTTGATTTTCTTTTCTTGTCTAGTTGTTTGTTGTTCACATGTCAAATTTAATTACTTTGAATAAAATTAAACAAATTTATCAAAGATTAATGCTAAAAGAAAATATTAGATATTATCTTTAAGAGTCGGTCGATAAATCATATTATTAAATAAGTATATAATATACATATATTTAAAAAAATACTCTAATAAAGGGCAATGCTTAGATTAATAAGTTATAATTTGTATAATTACGATTATATATATATATATATATGTATATATATTTAATAAATTTTGATGGATGACGAAATTTTTATAAAAAAATTATTTTATTTTAAATTAATATAATATAATAAAATCTTAAGGTCTAAAATATTACATGATTTATATGATTAAGTACACAATTTAGTTAATAAAATCACGAAACATATAAATGAAGGGTGAGTTTAATTATTATTCAAACCTAAATTAAACCATATGATTAAGTATTTGACATAATGTTTCAGTTTCCCATTGAATTTCCAGCTCTCTCCTATGACTTCCAACTTCTTGAATTGATAAATAATATCGAATAACAAGTTCTAATGGGAACATGTATTATTTTAAAACAATGTGAGAGAAATATTATTTATATCATGATGGCTCAAAAATTATTTTAAAGAAACTATTTATTATTATTTTTTGCATTATGTTAATTAGTTCAATTTCTTTTTAATCTTAAACTTGATAATCTTAGCCTTAACGTGAACGTAATTTAAATTTTGAATTTCTCACGACTCTTAAAATTTTATAATAGAATAAGAATTTGTTTAATGGTGTATTTTTAAAAATTAATATTTATGATTGGAAATTATTAGCCAACATGATCTTGTTATTTAAAATACAAATTCATATCAAAATTAATTAATTAACGTATTTCTTAAAAATAATTTTATTTATATTAATCTTTTATAAATACTCACTATAAATTTAGGAATAGTGCTTTTCTTTTTATGCAAAAATTAAATTAAAATTTGTCTCACGAGAAGTGAAATTTAATTCTAAATCTCTTATATTACTCTAAAAATTTATTAACAATCGTAAAAATAAAATTTTTATCAATCAGTAGTTAAAATCTTTCTAATATGCCGTGTTATCATTAACATTAATTTTTGATCTTTTGACTATTAAAATTATAAATAGATAAAATTTTATCTATGTTTTTTCTATCATATCTTGTGTTATCACATGAAAATGATGCTAATAAGAACATCAAATGATTATGAAAATATTAAAAGTAATTATCAAAATTGATGTTGTCTTTCCTTTTATCGTATAATTATTAAGAGTAAAACTAGTATTCAATGCGGTTCACAATAATATGTACATTATTGGTACCTTAATTAATTCTACTCTCATTTCCTCCCCTCTTTAAATCCCATTCAATAAAATTTTAACTAATGCACATTCTTTTTCAATTAAACAATTATGAAAATAGTTAATCAGGACATAAATATATTGAAAAGCATCTCATAAGAATTTAAAATAAATTATATAGAAGAGATCATAACATGATATTAAAAATTTTTAAAACTTTTTTTGAAAAAATTTTAAAAAATACACGTATATTAATTTTAAAATAAAATTTTATTGAATGAATATTTACAAATTAACAAAAATTCTTAAGTAGAATAACTACTATATAAGAGTTTTTAGTTTCACCAAGAACACACATTGTAACTTTATTATTGAGATTTATTGGAATTGTTGTGTCTAAAACTTTCTAGAAAATTCGCACACACACGAAAGTGTTAAAAATCTAAAATTTGTGTTCAAATTATGCTACTTGGGGCAATAGCATAATTATTAAGAACTTAGAAGGAGTCGAACATAATTTTCCAAAAATAAAAATGAATAGACGATGAAAGAAAGCAAAGATGAATGGTACTTTGAGAAGGTAGCCGGCCAAACAAACAAACTGGCATAAGCCACTCTCAATCTGAGCAGAACTTGTGGCTTTGTCAGCCCTCACTCTCAGATTATAATATAATTGGGTCAGGTCAGGGTCAGGGTCAGGGTCAGGGCCAGGGCCAGCCCTATTTCTTCATGGATCACACCTCGCTCTTCCTTCCCGTTATAGGTCCCACCACCACTTCCCCTTCTTTCTCGCCTTCATTTCCTCCTCTTTCATTTCCCCTTCATTTTTCATTTTCTTTTCCTCATCCCCTTCTCTGTATTTTCCTCTCGTTACTTCGGATAAGCTTTCTACAGTACTAATTCCCATGGATAACAACAGCAGCAACAAGACTGAGAAAGAAACTCATGACTTCATGAACGTAGAATCTTTCTCTCAGCTTCCTTTTATCCGCCCAGCTCCCGTTAAAGAAAAGGGCATTCGTCTTTTCGGTATAGAATTTGGCGGCCGCGGAGGTGGAGGTGGAGGTGGAGATGCAGCCGGTGAAGAGTCTGAGTCGGTTGAAACTACTGAAGAAACTGTGAAAGAGAACGAGAATGTACATAACAATCGAAGGTTTGAATGTCATTATTGTTGCAGAAACTTCCCTACTTCTCAAGCCTTAGGTGGCCATCAAAACGCGCACAAGAGAGAGCGCCAGCATGCGAAACGCGCACAACTTCAGTCGGCGATGGTGCATAATTCTCTCTCTGATGCGCATATTTACAGTTTGGTGAACTACAGGCTTGGTTCGGCTTCTGCTTCAACCATTACTTACCCGTCGTGGAATACTCATACAGCTCATTCTGCTAATAATAGGTTTTACGGAAGCCATAGCTCGTTTTCTCAAGCTCCAATTAATGGCAGTCCGTTGGGTTTGTGGCGTATCCCTGGTGCCGTTCAAACTCATGCCAGTTTTAATCGTGAGCGTTCGATAAATTCCTTGCCATTTTTTGCCACTGAAGAATTGAAACCTTCGCAGGTTGTTGGTGGCTCGAGCTCTCAAAGCAGATACGTTTATGAGTCAAGGACAAACGCCCAAGACCATGTGAGTTTGGATCTACACCTGTAATATTATAATTAATATTAACTTCGATGAACAAAAAATTGAGATTTTTTTCCTTTTTTTATTTTGCCCTTGTGCAAAATGAGGCGACAGTTCGTCGATCTTAGTATCTAATTTAAACTTCTCGACTTCAGTAATGGTTATATAAATGATATGATTTTACTTACGCTTGGCCTTAAATATGGAAACGGCACGGTGTGATTTCATAACAAGAGCTTGTGATCGATCTATGCACGGTTTAAGACTTCTTTGTACGTTCTCATCGATGATGTTGGTGTTTCCGGAAACAGATTTTCTTGTTTTCGGAAAGCGGAAAAAAAATCTGTAAGAAACACTTCCTTTATATATGTCGTAGATTTAAATCTCTTTCAGATTCATAAGAAACAACAGAACTAGTTCAGTGCAATACATGTATGTCCTTCCTCAGAGTTTCTAACTCGTGTGAGGAATATAATAGAACTGGGTAATCGTGGAGATGCCGCATGAAGATCTATACATACACACGTGTGCAAACATCTATCATGTTGTCCCACTGGTGGGTTGTGAAAAGAGGTGAAGAATTTTGATTCCTCACTGCAGCACATGAGAAAAGGTAGATAAGGCTTCGACGTCGTTTCTTTCTTCATAATTTTGCAGAAAGAAAATGATACTTCCATGGCATTTTCAGGTAATAAAACAGCTTGAGAAAATTTAATGTAATATTCTCGTTCCCCCACTTCCCACCATTCTCCAATGACAGAAGAACAAAAAAAAATTATGGGTTTTTTTTCTTTATTATATGTATTTATAAAAATATCAGCTTACAAAAGTTGAGGTGGAACCTCTCAAAGGTGGCATTTTTAAGGCCACTTGTATCATCCCTCCGTACAATTTTGATCATATGTGTTTATAATCGTGGGATCTTTGGTTGATAAGAAAAACATATTTAAAATTAATGAGTATGACAACACACAATATTAAGCGTTTTTCCCTCAGGTTTGTTGAGGTTTACCTTGAAAAAGGAAGATTAAAGAAGACTTTTATGTTTTCTTTGTTTGCATGAGAGAGAGTTGAAGAGACGTAAGAGCACGGTTGCTAGTTGCACTGTTGCAGTTTGTATTTTCTTACCTTTTCTTTGTACCTTAGCTTTTATACATGTCTGAAATAAAGTGAGAGAAAGTAGCTAGAGGAAGAGAAAACAATGGAGGAAGAGAATTTTGGTGTTATTCAGTGAGTTAATTAAGCAGTAGTGGTCGTGGGGATTTGGACATTCACGTGAGACTAAGGCAAGGCAAGAAGGGAATTTTATTTTTATTTTTGGATAATAATAATAATAATAATCGAGTAGTAGTACTGAAACAATGCAAAAAGAGGTCAGAACCAGAGTTTTCTTAGATGGTAATTCATGGACATCATTCAGTGAATTATTAACAAACAACAGAGAAAGCAGATTTTTATAAAATTTGTGCTCCAGCTTCAGGTTCTTGTTGGGATTTGTGTTTTGTCTCTCACCCAATCCCTATTCCATGATCAGGTTTGCTTGATTATTGAAGAGGAAAAATTGTTCACTTGGCACGTTCTACTGCACTCCAAGCTAGGGTTTTCCTACAGTACCAGACAACACTAATACATTTCCTAATTGAACTTCGCTAAGCGTGATTGCATGCATTAAGACTGCAAACATTTTCAAGTTGGGAAAATCTTGTTTGCTCAAGCCATTTAACGTACGTATGAATTAATCTTAGCATCCTTTATGTTTCGAGGATGATTTTCTATCTAGTTTTTACAGTCGAAGTTGAGCAAAATTAGTGATTAATCTCCTTATTAACTTGATGGTAAAGACTATATTGCCATGTCTTCTACTGAGTTGGTATACCAACAAGGAGAAAAACAAATTCAGCTAAATTACAAAGGATTGATGTCTGGGAAACTTCTCAATGCAATCAATAGCTATGTGATGAGGATTTCTTAAGTGAGCACAACTTATAGATTAGAGGTCAATTTTATTACTTGAAGTAACTCCATTGGAAATTGAAAAATCACTGTGTAAACTACTAGCTTTCAGTTCTCAAGGTTAAAGATTGAATTAAATTAACCCCCAATGTTAGGTTTTAATTCCTTCGTCAAGAAATCTATTTTTACCAAATAAAAACAAACGGGTTCGTTGAATACTTTAATTTTAAGATGAAATAAAAATATAATAGTTACAAATTAAACATGCACTCAAGCATTCCTATTATTTGCTGATTGTTGCACTTGTACATGTTATGATGCTAGATGAAGCTTGAAAGAGATTGCAATAAAATTGCAGGATGCTTTAAATCCCTAGCAAAATATAAAAACAAATCTTTATAAATATTGAACTTCACACCATAACTACAGTCTTTATAACTGTGGACTTAATTAATTACCTGAAGTTGTTCTGTCAACAAATGACCTGGAAAAAGAAAGACAAAATTTACAAGATCGGTTGGAAAGTAAAAAGAAAATCTATTACCAATAAAGGAACCATAATGCAATCTAGCATATCCTTAAACTCACCCAAAATGCTTTCAGTCACGTCAGAAATGGGGCCAATTAACAACCATTTTAAGTTAAACAAATTCAGAAACCAGTTTGGTGGAACAGTTTTTCCTCGTAATGTATTCAGAAACTATTCTCCGCAACTTCTTTTTACCTAATTCCGTCTTACATATAGTATACAGTAATCAAAATGTTCACGGTTGTTTTCACCCTAGCACTCAGCCATGATGCATTCAATGATGATGATCTGAGACAGATAGTTGGCTGAGTTTTAAAATTCAGACCAAAATTATGATAAAAATGAGTTAGTTGTATATTATTATTATTATTATTTATTTTTTAATTTAATATTAAATTCCATTTAAGTTATATTTTAAAAATTTATTTAATACTTCAATATTAACTTTTTTCCTTTCAACCCATTCAACTAAGTTACTTTTACTAGATGCAAACAGGCTTAAATTACTGTATGTTAATTTGCAAACAAGGGAAAGGTATTGATTTCAATTTCTTGTGGTTGAAAGCATCTAAAGGGAAACAACAAGAATAAAGCATTTATGAAGAGTCTGGACACACGTTAACAACAGTGATGAAAGGATGTTTTCAACTTTCAAGGACATGTGCATCTAAAAAGTTTCTCAGCAACTTAATTAACTTCTGCACAAGAGTCTCCTACACCTTTATGAACCTATAAATATCAATGCAACAAAGGAAAATTTGTCAATTTCTTTTCATTCCATGAAGCATGGGTAAACCTACATGTCTTGTGGCATGTTGTAGTGACTTTTAATTAACTTTTGAACATAAATGATTGATAAACATTAGTTACCTGGTGAAAGTACGGTTAAGCAGAACCATAATCTGAACAAAATTCAATTCATTTCTTGTACTATTTCCAGAAGTTTTACTGATTGAAAATAATAGAGGGAGTGTTACCATCAACCCCAACTATCAAAGGCCCCACAAATAAATGCAGAAGAGTAGGCATGTGAGGAGGAAGATGATAAAAGAAGGCAACAATAAAGACGTGTGAAGAGGAGAAACATTATCATTTGGACCACTTTTTTCACTTGTTATATTAATTATTTTTGTTATTTGATTTTTATCAAAAGAGAGAAAACAGAGTAATAGAGAAAGTGACAGAGATAGTAGCATTGGAAATTTAAGAAGCATCGGCCCACACTCCATAAAGTTGCAAAACAAGGTTGACAGTTTATACAGTAGCCATTGACAAAGCTTAAAAAATCTGAAGACCTAAGCTCGCAGCAGCAGGTCGGTGGGTACAAACTGTAATCCTTCGCATTCACATTCAGTACTACAGCGGTTTACTTTGCCTTTCAAATTTCTTGAATGCTGAAAAAGGTCCAGGTTTTGGTTGAATGGCTTAATGGAGTGTGAGAAACTTCAGACAGGACAACAACTATGAGGTATTCTATCGGACCCTCCAAACATACGTACTTCACTTTGACTGTTATGTGTGTACTACTTTTTTGTGGACCAAACATACAATTGTCAGAGTTTCGCTACAATACAACCGGTCACAAAGGTAAACTTTTATACTCGTTACGAAATGGATTTTTAATTTTCCCTGCAACTGCTAAATAAATTCTTTGAATTGTAACATCTGGCAATTGCTGGGGTTTGATTTGCTTCTTTCAGTGTTGAATTTACGTTGCAGATTTAATCCCAAACAATTCTGGCCCTGCCTCTGTCCCTCTAGTTTGGCTGTGAAAAAATGGCAAAGCAAAAGATGATTTGCAAGATTGCCCAGAAAATGCATAGTTATAAGATTATGTGCTGATCAAAAACAAACACAGCAGCCATGAAATTGGTTTCTTAAAACAACTTTCTTGAACTTATCAATGATAATATGCTGCATTGACTTAGCCAGTAAATGCTAAGGTGATTGCAACTAAGAATGTCAGTTCTTTAACAAGATACTATGTAGTTGAAAATTTCCAGTCAATGAAGATTGTATGCACTGATGATGAGAACGTAATTGAATCAAAACCATAAATCATCTGATGAGAAAATTTTCAATCATCTTTTATTGATTCAAGCAGTGTAAACAAAATAAAAAATGAAAAAGAAAAAAAATGTAACTAGACAAAGAACAGTGACAAATTGATAATCATCTATAGGTTTGTTCATATATCACATTGCTCACAGAATTGAGAAAAACAGAATTCTAGACCGTGCACCTGAAGAAACTTATCTTGGCCTTTCTTGGCAAGTCTTGGAAGTGTGGGCTTCTTCAATTTGTCGAGTTAGTAATGAAATGCCGTAATGTGAGGCACTTGAGGCAGCGTAATATGAAGTCACGGTGAGTTGGGTAAACTTTGGAAGCACATAACCTACAAATTAAAATGTTACGAGCTATTTAAACTGGGTTACAAATCCGGTCTCAGATGCTTCTCAGAATAAAAAATAAAAGCATTCCAACTCATGACATAACAAAAATGATGATGCCAATCTTTTGGGAATTCGTGGAATATACAAAATGTAAATGCAATTTTGAATAATGCATGCTATATTTGTGCCCATGGCAACAACAATTGGTCAAAAAATAAAAACAAATGCACATGCCCCGTCATGTTGGAATTACTCAGAATAAAGCAATTGTCTCCCTTAAGCAGCATTTTGATTATTGATTCCTAAAAATTGTAACAGTAGAGGATAAAATTTACAGAGGAAGCTACAAATCAACCAACAGTGTTTTACAGGGTAAAAGAAATTTATAACACTAACCAAAAACTGTGGACTCCTTGAACTTCAGATGATTCAAATTCATACAGCTTCTTTGTTGGCAATCCTTTTCTTTGGCTTAGAAGGTTTATTTCAATATTTAAATATGGCAAAGAAATCCATTAACAGGAAAAAAAATACTGAATTAAATATGTTTTTATCAATAACATAACAAGAATAAGCATCAGATACTTCAAAAGCAGACTTAGCCACTGATACAGAATTTTATACCATCTTCAATTGTCTAACAAGAAAAGCATATTCTGAACTGCCAGTGATTTATTGCAAACTATTAGATATCAACGCTTCACAACATATCATCCGAATGCCAAAACAAATTTGCCTAATGATCCTTCTATTTCCTCAAATACCATGAGACACAGGACACAGGCTGGATATGGTAGAGAACCGTAAACATTAGGAATCAAGACATTTACCATCAATCCAAAAGATTAACCTATCATATCATACTATATAACTCCTAACAAGCTTATGATCCATCCTATTTCTTCCAATTCAGCATCTCCCCAACCTAACAATGAGACAATCTTGTCAAGTCCAACAAAGTGCATAACAAAACTGTGATATTCGTATACCAATAGTAAAGGACTGACCTCTTGTCACTAACCCCAAATATTATACCATCAGCTAATGCTACATGAAAATCCATCATTTTTCTTTACAATGTAAGATCATGACACAAGGCAACAGCAACACATAATACCCACCTTATGTCAGGTGCCCAAAAAGTTACATTATTCTACCCAAAAGTAGAAACCACAAGATTCCTTCACAGTGAAAGGTTGAACTAACATATTTCTAGATATTTTCCCATTTTTCTTCTCAGGAGCATGACGCAGAGGAAAAGGAAGCATCTCTTCAACATTAAGATCATTTATCACAATTTTGAAATATTTACCTTTGATGGAAAATAATTTTACAGGGATATAAGAATTACTTGAAGAATATCATTACTTGCTATTGTTCCAAGGAATTACCCAGTACTATTTGTTTGAACAGGGAGATACTTAATTGTGTAGGATTTGAGTTGCTTATATGAGATAGATTATATTTTTGCTTTCAACCATTTTTTTCTCTTTCCTAATCCCCCTATTTCTCTTCTATTTCTTATTCTACATCAAATGCTAATTTAGCTTTGTTATCCTACATCAAACCCATTCGGGTCAAGGCTGAGAAGTTAAAGGAACATTTTTTACTAGCTATGCAAAAAACTATATTGCACTACTTTACACCCCAAAAAACCACAGAAAGAAAGAAAGAAAGGGCCACTATACCTCCAAACGCAGCACTAGCACCTGAAAACATTAGAAGCAGAGGAATCTGCCAATAAAGAAGAAAGTCAGAGCATGTCAGCAGAAGAAGATGCAACTAGATGCCAAGCAATATGAGGGGAGAAACTTTACTCTGGAAGGATCAAAAAAATAATGTGGGGAAGTAAAAGAGACTTACCCCAGTTACAAAAGGAAGCCACTTTGGTCCCTTGAGTCGTAATGAAAGTATAATGGGGGATGTGGCTAAGGGTCTTAGGGTTGGCGGCAGTCCTGTGTTAATCTCGATCTGTATGCTCGCCGTCTCGTCGCTCTTTCTTGAGTTGTTGCTATTTACACAATATGTCCCG
>BNST01001235.1:0-21571 GCA_019650275.1 Xylocarpus granatum
CGCAGGGATGCTCTGGTCACTCCCGAAGTTCATCTTGTGCACTGCGCCGAATGCGCCTGATGCCTCTGCCACACCCGAGGGGACGTTCCGGTCACTCCTAGAAGTTTGTCCCGTGCACTGTCAAATGCTGCCCGTCGCCTCTGCCATTCCCTCAGGCATGTTGCAGCCACTTCTGGAAGTTTGTCCGGTGCAGAGACTTTGGGCACATTGGGCAGTGCAGGAAATGAACTTCTGGGAGTGACTAGAACATCCACGCAGGCGCGGTAGCGAGTGTCGGTGCATTCAGCAGTGTGCAGGGCAAACCTTCAAAAGCAAACCGAAAAATCCCTGCAGTGCTCAGTAGAGGCTTCAGATGCATACAGCAAGGCTCGGAATGAACTTCCAGGAGAGCAAGTGGAACATCCCTGGAGGCAAAGTATAGGTGTCAAGCAGTTTGGCAGTGCATGGGATGAACTTCTAGGAGCGACCGACATTCCCGTGGGCACTGCAGAGGCATCAGGTGCATTTGGCAGTGCAGGGACGAAGTTCAAGGTGTGACCGAAACATCCCCTGTGGGTGTGCAGAGGTATCAGGTGCGCTCAGCAATGCTAGGGATGAACTTTGGGGGAGTGCCCAAAACACACTGCAGCCATGGCAATGGGGTTGTGCGACGTTTGTCAGTGTGTGGGATGAACTTCCAGGAGTGACTGGAACATCCCCATGGGCACGGCAAAGGCATCGTGTGCATTCGGCAGTGCATAGGATGAACTTCTGGGGGCTACGACAACATCCCCTGTGGGCACAGCAGAGGCTTCAGTTGCATTTGGGCAATGCATGGGATGAACTACCAGAGCAACTGGAACATCCACTACAGGCATGACAGTGGCATCCTGTGCATTGGGCAATGAGTGAGGACAAACTTCCGGGAGTGATCAGAACATCCACGCGGGTGCGGCAGAGGCGTCAGGGGGCATTCTGCAGTGCTCGGGATGAACTTCTCGAAGTGACCAGAATATCCCCACAGAGCAGCAGAGGTGTCGGGCTCATTTGGCAGCTGCACGAGACAGAACTTCCGGTAGTGACTGGAACAAACATGCAGCCTGGTAAAGGTGCCAGACATGCTCGCAATGCATGGGACGAACTACCAAGAGTGACTGGTAACATCACCATGGGCGCGGCAGCGGCGTGGGTACGTTTGGCAGTGCTAGGGATGAATTTCCGGGAGCAACCATAAAATCCCCACGAGATCGGTGGAGGCATCAGGTTCATTCAGTAGTCCATGGGATGAACTTCCGGAGTGACCTGAATATCCCGCGGGCTCGACAGAGGCATCGGATGCATTCAGCAGTGGAACATCTCCGTGGGTGCTGCAGAGGCATCTGTCTCATTTGGCAGTGTGTGGGACGAACTTCTGGGAGTGATCAGAGTATCCCTGTGGGTGCAGCAGAGGCTTTGGGCATGTTAGAGCAGTGTACAGCATGAACTTTCAGAAGCTGCGAGAAAATCCCCACGGGCTTAGCAGATGCATCAGACGCATTTGGCAGAGCTCGGGACGAACTTCTAGGAGCGATCAGAACATCCCTGCTGGCACGGGAGAGGATTGCGAACGTGTTAGGCAGTGCATGGGACGAACTTCTCTGAGCTACTGGAGCATCCATGCGGGCATGGCAGAGGTGTTGGGCACATTAGGCAGTGCGCGGGACGAACTTGCGGGAGTGACCGGAACATCCTCACAGCTGTGGCAGCAGCATTGGTCGCATGGTCAGTGCCTAGGACAAACTTCCGAAAGCGTCTTGAACATCCCCACGGTGAGGCAGCAGTGCTGGGCACATTCGGCAGTGCACGGATGAACTTATGGGAGCAACCAGATCAACCCAGCTAACACGGCAACAGCATTGGGTGTGTTCGGCAATGCATGGAACACTTTCGGGTGCAACCAGAAATCGTTGTGGGCTCGACAGAGGTGTCGGATGCATTTGGCAGTGCTTGGGATGAGCTTCTGGGAGTGATCAAAATATCCCTGCAGGTGCAGCAAACGGCGTCAGACACATTCGGCTATGCGTGGGAAGAACTTCAGGTGCATCCAGTTCGAACATTTCTGTGGGCGCGGCCTAGTGCCATCGCGTGCATGGTTTGTTCGCGGCAGATGCGCATATGTGAGGAACTTTGAAAGTGACGCGGAACATCCCTGCAGGCATGGCAGAGGTCTCTGGGCGTGTGTTGTGGCAGCGCACAGGATGAACTTCTCCACAGGTGAGCGCATTTGGCAGTGCTCAGAGCGAACTTTCGGGAGTGACCAGAATATCCCCTTGGATGCGAGCAAAGGTGTCAGGCATGTTAGGCTGTGCACAGGAGGAACTTTGAGGAGTGACCAGAACATCCCCGCGAGCGTGGCAGAGGCTTCGGGCTGTTGGGTAGTGCACAGGACAAACTTCCCCACAGGTGAGGCAGCAGCATTGGGCACGATACGTGTTGGGGTCCCGATTTTTTTCCCCAACTTTTCTACACCTTAGGGTCAGCATGCCTACTAAAAACCTTCCTAACTTTCTGTCCCATTTGATTCTTGAGTTCTTTTCTTGGATTTTCGTCCCCTAAGTTGTCCTTTGGGATTAACTAATGTATAAAGGATATGTTGGATAGGTAAGAAAACTCTTAAACCTATCACAACTTGCCTTGGTTGAAGAAGACAACTCTTAACTTCAACCTAAGCTCTTAAGCAAGGAAGACAACTCTTCACCTTGTCTTAAGCCCCAAGTTATCTCAAGAAAACTCTTAAAAGATAACCAAAATCTAAACAAGAATGGAAGCAAGAATGCTAACCTTGATTCTTGATTAATGAATGCAAATATACAAAATTCGGAGCATATGTTTCTGCTTACAAATAATGGGCTGTATTTACAGTATTAGACAGCCTTATCCTAATTCAACTAGTACTTAGGTTACTTATCCACTTAGGATATGTTTTCCTAAGTCAACAAGCTTTTCTAAGTCAACTAAAACATTATCAAGATAGACCTTATCCCATTGTTTCCTAGTCCTACAAGGATTCTTGGTCTTTCTTGAATTCCTACTTAGACTAGAATTCCTACTTTGACTAAGTCTTTCTGTCCTTATCTTATCTCCTCTCCTACAGCTGCTGACCTTCATCTTGCCATTTCTTTCTAGGATTAGGACTTACCTTATGGCTTGTCCTTCCATTCCAAGACTTCTCCTTGACGTGAACATCTTGCTGAAGTCGAAGCTGCCATGACATCCTGCTGCTGCTGGAGTTCTTCATGCCGTCCATGTCCTTCTCCTGCTCAGATTGCTTCATCGTGTCCTGCCAATGCTGGTGTTCTTCTTGGCTTGGATTTTTGCAGTCAGTTAGGACAGAGTCAGAACCTAGCTGTGCATTATCAAGATGCATGCAAACTTGTTGCTCGCACATTCTGGCCTGTTGCTGCTTGGCTGCCTCGCGCGCATTCGCTCACGCTCCCTTTGCCTTCTAAGGTTCTCAACAGTTCAGCAGTGCATGGGACGAACTTCCAAGAGTGACCAGAACATCCCAGTGGATGCGGCAGTGGTGCCGGAAGCATTCGTCCGTGCTCATGATGAACTTCCAGGAGCAACTAGAACATCCCCAAGGGCGACGTAGAGGTGTCCGGCGTGTTCGCAAATGCACTGTTGGAACTTCT
This sequence comes from Xylocarpus granatum, assembly GCA_019650275.1. Taxonomy (NCBI): domain Eukaryota; kingdom Viridiplantae; phylum Streptophyta; class Magnoliopsida; order Sapindales; family Meliaceae; genus Xylocarpus; species Xylocarpus granatum. Next base: position 3,654 of record BNST01001235.1, read on the forward strand.
GGGAGCGATCGAAAACATCACCGCGGGTGTGGTAGAGGTGTCTAGCGCATTTAGTAGTGTTCGGGACGAACTTCCGGGAGTGACCAAAACGTCCCCGCACGTGTGATAGAGGTTTCAGGTACATTTTGCAGTGCGCGGAACGAGCTTCTGGGAGCAACCAGAACATCAATGCACGTGCGTATCGGCATCAGACATGTTCAGCAGTGCATGGGACAAACTTCTAGGAGAGACCCAAAAATTCTCGTAGGTGCAGCAGCGATGTCAGGCACTGCCCAATGCGCCTGAAGCCTCTGCTGTGCCCATGGGGATATTCTGGTTGCTCTCAGAAGTTCATCCTGCACACTGTCCAATGCCCCTGAATCCTCTGCCACACCCACGGGGATGTTCTGGTTGCTCCTGAAAGTTTGTCCCGAGCACTGTTAAACATGCCCAATGCTGCTGCCATGCCCACGGTGATGTTCCGGTCGCTTTTGGAAGTTCGTCCCGCACACTGCCGAGTTGTTGGGGTGATCGTGCTACTTCTCACTGAAAGCACGAATTTGTTGGGGTCCCGATTTCTTGTCCCAACTTTTCTACACCCTTAGGGGTTAGCACAACTTCTAAAACCTCTCCTAACTTGCTGTTCCGTTTGATCCTTGAGTTCTTTTATTTGATTGACGTCCCCTAAGCTGTCCTTCGGGATTATTTAATGATAAAAGAATATGTTGGATGGGCAAGACAACTCTTAAACCTATCACAACTTGCCTTGGTTGAAGAAGACAACTCTTGACTTCAACCTAAACTCTTAATCAAGGAAGACAACTCTTCACCTTGTCTTAAGCCAAAGTTATTTCAAGACAACTCTTAAAAAATAACCAAAATATAAACAAGAATGCCGAAGCTTATCAAGATTGACCTTACAAATTTGGAGCATATGTTCATGCTATTCCGAGCTGCACTGCTGGGCTGGATGCATGCCATGTCCAAGCTTGTTGCACACATGTTCTGGCCCGTAGCTGCCTCACTTGCTGCTTGGCACCTCTCTTGCATCCTCCTATGCTGCTCACGCTCCTTTTGCCTCCTAAGGTCCTCAACAGTTCGGTAGTGCACGGGATGAACTTCTGGGAGCGACTAGAACATTCCTACAGGCATGGCAACGGTGTCATGCACGTTTGGCAGTGCACGGGACAAACTTCCGGAAGAGACCGGAAACTCCCCATTGACGCAGCAGGGGCTTTGGGCGCATTGGGTGGTGCACAGTATGAACTTCCAAGAGCGATTGGAACATCCCCGCGGGTGCAGTAGAGGTGTCGGGTGCATTCGGCAGTGCACAAGATGAACATTGGGGAGCGACCGGAACATCCCCATGGGAACAACAGTTGTGTTGGGTGCATTCAGCAGTTCACTGGATGAAGTCTGAGGAGCAATCGGAACATCCCCATAGGCATGGCAGCGACGTCAGGCACATTCGGCAGTGTGTGGGACGAACTTCCGAGAGCTAGAAGAACATCTCCCAAGGTGCAGCAGAGGCTTCTGGCACTTTGGGCAGCGTGCGGGATGCACTTCCGGGAGCAGTCACAATATCCCTGCAGGTGCAGCAGTGGCATCAGACACGTTTGGCAGTGCAGTGGGATGAACTTTTGTGAGCAACTGGAACTTTCCTACATGCGTGGCAGAGGCTTCAGGCACATTGGGCAAAGTGCGCAAGATGAACTTCCAAAAGTGACCGGAACATCCCCGCGGATGTGGCAGTCCTTGGGTGCATTTGGCAGTTTGCGTGACAAACTTCCAGGAGTGACCAAAAGATCCCCGCGGGTGCAGCAGCAGCATCGAACATGTTCGGCAGTGCATGGGATGAACTTCTGGAAGTGACCAGAACATCACCGTGGGCACTTTTGAGGCTTCAGGTGCTTGGGCAGTGCTGCGGCTTGAACTTCGTGGAGCAACTGGAACATCCCCACGGGCAGGGGCAGAGGCTTCGGGCAATTAGGGCATTGCGCGGGACGAACTTCTGGGAGCAACCAGAGTATCCCCATGGGTGCAGTAGAGGCTTCAGGCACGTTTGCCAGTGTGTGGGATGAACTTGAGGTAGCAACCAAAAAATTCCCGTGGGCTCAGCAGAGGCGTTGGATGCATTGGACAGTGCTTGGGACAAATTTCTGGAAGCGACCGGAATATCACCGCATGCACAGCAGAGGCATCGGGTGTAATCGTGTTGAGAACCTAAGTATGCAGGAAATGCAACGGGTAGAAAATGAGGACCTTTGGAAGCAAGGGGAGTGTGAGAGAATGCTCGTGAGGCCTGAATGTGCGTGCAACAAGCCTGCACGCAGCAAGCAGTGAAGCACGGCCAGGTTCTGACTCAATCCTAACTAACTGAAGAAATCCAAGCCAAGAAGAAAAACCAGCATTTGCAGGACACGCATGAAGCAATCCGAGCAGGAGAAGGAGATTGATGGCATGAAGAACTCCAGCAACAGCAGGACGTCATGGCAGGTTTGACTTCAGCAAGATGTCCACGTCAAGGAGAATCTTGGAATGGAAGGACACGCCATAATGGAAGTTCTAATCCAAGAAGGAAAGGGCAAGAAGAAGTTCAGCAGCTGTAAGAGAGAAGATAAGATAAGGACAGAAAGACTTAGTCAAAATAGGAATTCAAGTCTAAGTAGAAATTCTCGTATAAGTAGGAATTCAAGAAAGACCAAGAATCCTAGTAGGATTAGGAAGCAATGGGATAAAGTCTATCTTGATAATGTTTTAGTTGACTTAGGAAAACATATCTTAAGTGGATAAGGAACCTAGGCAGTGCGCGGAACAAACTTCTGGGAGCAGCCGGTACATTCCCTGTGGCTAAAGTAGAGGCTTCGGGCGCATTTGGCAGTGTACGGGATGAACTTCTGTGGGCAATTGAAACATCGCCTCGAGCAATGGCAGCGGCATCGGGGTTGCTCGGCAGTGTGCGGGACAACTTCCGGGAGCGACCAGAAATTCCCATCGGGGCTCGGCAGAGGCATCGGACACATTTTGCGGTGCCCAGGATGAACTTCCGGGGGCGACTGGATTATCCCCGCGGGCTTGGCAGAGGCATTGCACAAGTTCGGCAGCACTCGAGACGAACTTCTTGGAGTGACTGGAACATCCCCACAGGCATGGCAGTTGAGTCGTACACATTCGGCAGTGCAAGAGATGAACTTCCAGGAGCAACCGAAACATCTCCATAGGCATGGGATAGGCTTCATGTGCATTGGGCAGTGCTTGGGACGAGCTTTCAAGACCGGCCGGAACATCCTTTGAGGCACAGCAGAGGCATCGGGTGCATTTAGCATTGCATAGGATGAACTTCCATGAGCGACTGGAACATCCCCACAGGCTTGGCAGAGGTGTCGGACACGTTCAGCAGTGCCCGGGATGAACTTCTGGGCATGACCAGAACATCCCCCATGCATGGCAGAGGTATCAGGCGTGTTTGGCTGTGCACGGATGAACTTCCAGGAGCGACCGGAACATCTCCGCGGGCGCGGCCGAGGCTTTGGATACATTGGGTAGTACACAAGGCAAACTTTCAGGTTGACCGGAACATCCCCCACAGGCATGGCATAGGCTTTGGGTGCATTTGGCAGTGTACAGTATGAACTATTAAATCCCTGCAGGCTTGGCAAAGGCGCTGGACACATTCGGCAGTGCTCAGGACGAACTTCCGGACGAACATCCCCACAGGTGTGGCAGAGGTGTCAGGCACGTTTGGTCTTGTGCAGGATGAACTTCCAGGGGCAAGGAGAACATCCCCGCGAGCTTGGAAGAGGCATCGGAAACATTCGGCAGTTCTCACGATGAACTTCCGGCAGTGGCTGGAACATTCCTCTAGGCACGGCAGTGCCATCAATTGCTCTCAGCAATGCTAGGGACAAAACTTCCAGGAGTGACTGGAACATTCCCTTGGGCCCAGCAGAGGCTTCGGGCATGTTAGGCAATGTGCAGTACAAACTTCCAGGAGCAACCGAAACATCCCAGCGGTCGTGCCAGAGGTGTCGGACATGTTTGTCAGTACTCGTGACGAACTTCTGGGAGCGACTAAAGCATCCCTGCAGTCGCATCATAGGCTTTGGTCTTGTTCGGCAATGTACAGGATGAACTTCAGGGAGCGACCAAAAAATCCCCACGGGCTTGGAAGAGGTGTCGGACGTGTTGGGCAGTGCTTGGGACAAACTTCTGGGAGTGACCGGAATATCCTCGCGTGCATGGTGGAGATGTCAGTGCATATGGCAGTGCACAGTATGAACTTCCGAGAGCTGCCAGTACATCCCCATGGGCGCAGAAGAGGCTTTGGGCATGTTTGCAGGATGAACAACTAGGAGAGACTGGAACATCCCTGCAGGTGCGGAAGCAGCGTTGGACTCCTTTGGCAGTGCATGCTATGAAATTCAGGGAGTGACCAGAAATTCCCTGCAAGCTCGGTAGAGGCACCAGACGCGTTGACAGTGCGCAGGAAGAATTCTGGGATCGACCAGAATATCCCCACAGGCTCGGCAGAGGCACTAGATGCATTTAGCAGTGTGGGTGCGGCAGTGGAGTCGGACACATTAAGCAGTGTACAGAACAAACTTCCAGGACAACCGGAACATCCCAACAGCCGTGGGAGAGGCTTCATGGACATTGGGCAGTGCATGGAACGAGCTTCCAGGAGCGACCAGAACATCCCCATGGGCTCAGCAGCACCGTCGGGCACATTCGGCTGTGCACGGGATGAACTTTTGGGAGTGAATGGAAATTTCCTGCAGGCTCACCAGAGGCGTAAGATGCGTTCGGTAGTGCTCAAGATGAAGTTCCGGGAGCAACGGGAACATCTCGGTGCGCGTGGTAGAGGCATTGGGCATGTTTGGCAGTGCATGGGACAAACATTCATGAGTGACTGGAACATCCCCACTGGTGCAGTAGAGGCTTCGGGTGTATTGGGCAGTGCACGGGGCGAACTTCTGGGAGTGACCGGAACATCTAGCAGAGGCTTCAGGTTCATTCACAAGTGCACAGTACAATCTTCCGGAATGGACTGCAAAATCCCTGCAGGCTCAGCAGATGCATCGGACGCATTTGGCAGTGCTCGGGACAAACTTCCAGAAGGGACCAAACAAGCCCGTGGGTGCAGCAGCACTGTTGGGCGCACTCGGCAATGCCAAGGACAAAATTTCTGGGAGTGATTGGAACATCCTCACAGGCATGGCAGAGGCTTTGGGTATGTTGTGCAGTGGTATGAACTTCAGGGAGTGAGCAGAACATCCCTGTGGGGCGCAGCAGAGGCTTCAGGTTCATTCGCCAGTGCACGGTACAATCTTCCAGAAGTGACTGCAAAATCCCTGCAGGTTCGGCAGATGTGTCAAACACATTTGGCAATGCTCAGAACAAACTTCCGGGAGGGACTAGAACATCCCCACAGGTGTGGCAGTGCTGTCGGGCGCGCTCGGCAATGCCACGGACAATTTCTGGGAGCGACTGGAACATCGCCGCAGGCATGGCAGAGGCTTTGGGTATGTTGTGCAGTGCGTGGTACAAACTTCCAGGTGTCACTGAAACATTCCAGCAGGCATGATAGAGGCATTGGACATATTTGGCAGTGCTTGAGACGAACATTCGGGAGTGACCAGAACATCCCCGCGGGTGCAGCATAGGCTTCGGGCGCATTCGCCAGTGTGCAGGACGAACTTCAGGGAGTGACTGGATGAGGTATCGGACACATTGGCCAGTGCTCGGGAAGAAGTTCTAGGAGAGACCAGAATATCCTCATGCACATGGCAGAGGTGTCGGACACATTTGGCAGCGCGTGGTACGAAGTTCTGGTAGAGACCAAAAAATCCCTGCACGCTCAGCAGAGGCTTCAGGTGCGTTCAGCAGTGTGTGGGACAAACTTCCAGAAGTGATCAAAACATCCCTGCGATGTGGCATCAGTGTTGAACACATTCAGCCATGTGTGGGGCAAACTTCCAGGAGCGACCAGAACATGCCTGCGGTGCAGTAGCAGCATTGGACATGTTTGGCAGTGCGCGGGATGAACTTCCAGGATCGACCGGAACATCCCCACAGGCACGGCTTCTGGCACGTTTGGCAGTGGGCAGCACCAACTTCATGGAGCGGCTGGAACATCCCAGCAGGCATGGAGCAGTGTCGGACATGTTCAGCAGTGCGCTGGACAGACTACCTAGAGCGACTGCAACATTCCCGCGGGCGCAGCAATGGCTTTGGGCGCATTCAGCAGTGTTTAGTACTAACTTCTGGGGGCGACCGGAACATCCCCAGGGGTTGATCAACAGTAAGTAAAAAAGTAAGGAAAGTGGGTACAGAACTACAAACGTCAGGGGGGGCCGTGCCTGCATGGATGTTCCAGTCGTTCCTAGAAGTTTGTCCTGCACACTGATGAACGTGCCTGACCCCGCTGCAGTGCTTGTGGGAATGTTCTGGTCACTCCTAGAAGTTTGTACTGTGGACTGCCTAATGCATCTGATGCCTCTGCCATGCCTGCGGGGATGTTCCAGTCGCTCACAGAAGTTTGTTCCATGCACTGCCAAATGCGCCCGACGCCTCTGCTGCACCCGTGGGTTTGTTCCGGTTGCTCCCGGCAGTTCATCCCACACACAGCCAAACGTGCCTCAACGCCTCTGCCATGCCTGCAGGGATATTTTGGTTGATCCCGGAAGTTCGTACCATGCACTACCTAACACTCCGAAGCCTCTGCCATGCCAGGGGGGATGTTCCAATACCTCTCAGAAGTTCATCCCACACACTGCAGATCATGCCCGAGGCCTCTGCTGCACGTGCGGGGAAGTTCCAATTGCTCCCAAAAGTTTCGTCCCACGCTCCGTCAAATGTGCTGGAAGCATCTTCCATGCGGGGGGTGTTCCCATAGCTCCTGAAAGTTGATCCTGCACGCTGCCGAACGCACCAACGTCTCTGCCATGCCCATAGGGATGTTCATGTCACTCTCAGAAGTACATCCCGTGCAAAGCCGAATGCACCCAACGTAGCTGCCGTGCCTGTGGGGTTGTTCCTGTCAGTCTCGAAGTTTGTCCCGCACACTGCATAACGTGCTCGATGCCTCTACCGCACCCGTGGTGATGTTCTGGTCACTCCCAGAAGTTCCTCCCGTGCACTGCCCAATGCACCTGACGCCACTGCCATGCCAGCCAGGTTGTTCCGGTTGCTCCCTGGAAGTTTGTCCCACACACTGCAAAATAGCTCGACGCCGCCACCGTGCCTGCAGCGATGTTCCGGTCGCTGGTGGCAGTTTGTCCCGTGCACAGCCCAACACGCCTGAAGACTCTGCCACGCCTGTGGGGATGTTCTGGTGGCTCTAGGAAGTTCGTCCCATGCACTGCCCACTGTGTCCGACGTCACTGCCATGCCTGTGGGGATGTTCCGGTTGCTCCCGAATGCTTGTCCCACGCACTACTAAACATATCCGATGCCGGTGCTGTGCCAGTAGGAATGTTTTGATCACTCCAGGATATTTGTCTTGTGCACTTCCCAATGCACCCGAAGCATCTGTTGTGCCTGCGTGGATGTTCCAGTTGGTCCTGGAAGTTGATCCTGCACACTGAAGAATGTGCCCGACGCTGCTGCAGTGCTTGCGGGAATGTTCTGGTCGCTCTCAGAAGTTCATCCTGTGCACTGCCTAACGCACCTTACGCCTCTGCCGCACCTGCGGGGATGTTCCGGTCGCTCACAGAAGTTCATCCTGTACACTGCCGAATGTGCCCGATGCCCCTGCCGCACTCGCTGGTTTGTTCCGGTCACTTCCGGAAGTTCGTCCCATGCACTGCCAAACATGCCTCAAGCCTCTGCCGCGCCTGCTGGGCTTGAAGTTCTCGTTGCTGGTCCTGCGGGTGAGGCAGATGCATCGGCTACATTCGTGTTGGGGTACCAATTTTTTCTCCAACTTTTCTACACCTTAGGGGTCAGCACGCCTACTAAAAACCTTCCTAACTTGCTGTCCCGTTTGATTCTTGAGTTCTTTTCTTGGATTTTCATCCCCTAAGCTGCCCTTCAGGATTAACTAATGTATAAAGGATATGTTGGATAGGCAAGACAAGTCTCAAACCTATCACAACTTGCCTTGGTTGAAGAAGACAACTCTCGACTTCAACCTAAGCTCTTAAGCAAGGAAGACAACTCTTCACCTTGACTTAAGCCCAAGTTATCTCAAGACAACTCTTAAAAGATAACCGAAATATAAACAAGAATAGAAGCAAGAATGCTAACCTTGATTCTTGATTAATGAATGAGAAATATACAAAATTTGGAGCACATGTCCTTGCTCACAAATAATGGGCTGTATTTATAGTATTGGACGGCCTTATCCTAATTCAACTAGTACTTAGGTTCTTTATCCACTTAGGATATGTTTTCCTAAGTCAACAAGGTATTTTAAGTCAACTAAAACATTATCAAGATAGACCTTATCCCACTGTTTCCTAATCCTACTAGGATTCTTGGTCTTTCTTGAATTCCTACTTAGACTAGAATTCCTACTTTGACTAAGTCTTTCTATCCTTATCTTATCTCCTCTCCTACAGCTGCTGAACTTCTTCTTGCCATTTCCTTCTAGGATTAGGACTTCCATATGGCGTGTCCTTCCACTCCAAGATTCCTCCTTGACGTGAACATCTTGCTGAAGTCAAACCTGCCATGATGTCCTGCTGCTGCTGGAGTTCTTCATGCCATCAATGTCCTTCTCCTGCTCGGATTGCTTCATGCGTGTCCTGCCAATGCTGGTTTTCCTCTTGGCTTGGCTTTCCACAGTTAGTTAGGACTAGTCAGAACCTGGCCGTGCTTCATTGCTTGCCGTGTGCATGCTTGTTGCGCACACATTCTGGCCTGTTTCTGCTCTCTTGCTACTTGGCGTCTCGCGCGCATTCGCTCACGCTCCCATTGCCTCAAAAGGTCATCATTTTCTGCCCGTTGCATTTCCTGCATACTTAGGTTCTCAACACAAACGCATCTGATGCTTCTGCTTCGCCCACGGGGATGTTCCGGTCGCTCTCAGAAGTTCGTCCCACACACTGCCCAACGTGCCCGAAGCCTCTTCTGCACCTGTGGGAATGTTCCATTCGCTCCCGGACGTTCGTCCCATGAACTGTCGAACGCACCTAACGCCTCTGGTGCTCCCTCGGGGTTGTTCGGTTGCTCCTGGAAGTTCATCCCATGCACTGCCCAATGTACCCGAAGCCTTTGCCGCACCCGTAGAAATATTCCAGTCGCTCCCTGAGGTTCGTCCAACAGACTGCCCAATGCGACTGAAGCCTCTGCCGCGCCCAAGGGTATGTTCTGATTGCTCCTGGATGTTCATCCCGTGTACTGCTCAATGTGCCCGAAACCTCTGCGGCACCCACGGGGATGTTCTGTTCACTCCCTGAAGTTCATCTGGCACCAATGCCGTGCCTGCGGGGATGTTCCGGTCGCTCTCAAAAGTGTCCCACGCACTGCCCAATGCGCCTGAATCCTCTACCACGCCCGCGGGGATGTTCTGGTCGCTCCTAAAAGTTTGTCCTGTGCACTGCTCGAGTGTGTCCAATGCTGCTCCCATTCCTGCAGAGATGTACCAGTCGCTCCCAGAGCTTCATCCTGCGCCCTGCCAAACACGACCGTTGCCTTTGCCGCGCCAGCGGGGATGATCCGGTCGCTCCAGGAATTTCATCTTGCACCCTGCCAAATGCATCTGAAGCCTCTGCCGTGCCTGTGGGGATGTTCCAGTTGCTCCCGGAAGTTCGTCCTGTGCACTGCCCAACACAGCCAAAGCCTCTGCTGTGCCCACGGGCATAATCCAGTCACTCCCCAAAGTTTGTCATGCACACTGCCGAACGCACCCAATGCTGCTGCCACATCTGCGGGGATGTTCTGGTCGCTCCCAGAAGTTCGCCCCACACACTGCCAAATGCACCCGATGCCTCTGCCGTGCCTGCAGCAATGCTCCGGAAGCTCCCAGAAGTTCATCTCACGCACTGCCAAATGCGCCCGATGCCGCTGCCATGCCTGCAGGGATGTTCCAGTAGCTTCCAGAAGCTCATCTCACACACTGCCGATTGCGTCCGATGCCTCTGCACTGCCCATGGGGACATTCTGGTTGCAGCTGGAAGTTTGTCCCTGCACACTAACAAACGCACCTGATGCCTCTCCCGTGCCCACAGGGATGTTTTGGTCGCTCCCGAAAGTTCCTCCCTGCACTGCCAAAAGTGCCCCACACCTCTTCCATGCCAGCGGGGATGTCCTAGTCGCTCCCTCTAGTTCATCACTCACGCTGCCCAATGCGCCCAAACCTCTGCCTCGCCTGCAAGGATGTTCCGGTTGCTCACGGAAGTTCGTCATGCACACTGTAGAATGAGCTCGACACCTCTGCAGCGCAATAGGACAGTTGCAACAAGAAGAATTCTAAGGGCAGAAGGATATGCATTCAGAGTCCTAGTCCTACAAGGATTAGGCAAGAGGAAGTGCAGCTGCTGTAGAAAACAAGATAAAGTAGGAATTCTAGTCTAGGTAGAAATTCAAGAAAGACCAAGAATCCTAGTAGGATTAGGAAACATTTGGATAAGGTCTATCTTGATAATGTTTTATTTGACTTAGAAAAGCTTGTTGACTTAGGAAAACATATCCTAAGTGGATAAGGAACCTAAGTACTAGTTAAATTAGGATAAGGCTGTCTTAGGACTATAAATACAGCCCATTATTTGTGAGGAGCTCATAAGCTACGAATTTTGTTATTTTCTCATTCATTAATCAAGAATCAAAGGTAAGCATTCTTGCTCACATTCTTGTTTATATTTTGGTTATCTTTTAAGAGTTGTCTTGAGATAACTTGGGCTTAAGTTAAGGTTAAGAGTTGTCTTCCTTGCTTAAGAGCTAAGGTTGAAGTTAAGAGTTGTCTTCTTCAACCAAGGCAAGTTGTGATAGGTTTAAGAGTTGTCTTGCCTATCCAACATATCTTTATATATATTAGTTAACCCGAAGGACAGCTTAGGGGATATAAAATAAGAAAAGAACTCAAGAATCAAATGGGACAGCAAGTTAGGAAGGATTCCAGTAGGCGTGCTGACCCCTAAGGTGTAGAAAAGTTGGGGAAAAAATTGGGACCCCAACAAATTGGTGCTTTCATTGAGAGATCAGCACAACCACCAGTTGAGAAGAAGCACAAACACCTCTACAAATTAGTGCTCTAGTTGAGACAGCAGCACAGACACCAGTCAATTGCAAGGCATCGAGGTTACCATGTCATCTCGGCAGCATTCACCCGCACCACAGGAACAAACTGGAGAAGATTTCACCAACCTGGAAGAATCCTTGCCTTAGAGAGGAAACCAGAATGCTGATCAATGACCAGGTAGGTGATATCAAACACCAACTATCATCTATCATTCATTCTCTTGAACAATTGAAAGAGAGACACACCTCGAGTGGCTGGAAAACAAGTCCAAACTGAGCAGGCAGAAACAGCCACCTACCACAAATGTCTAGGAGGCTTCAATCTCAAATCACACGGCACCAAGTGCATGAGGAAGATTCTGACCAGGAGCAGCTTCCCTCTCAAGAAAGGGGGAAAAGTGCACATGAGTTTGGGAAGCAGGAGGGAGACTTCACCAAACGAACACCTGCCCCATGATCCTACAATGATTATAGCGACAATGAGGAGGTGCTGGATAGAAGGCCTGCATCATGGCAACCAAGAAGGGTGCGAAATCACCCTGAGGCAGAACCATGGCACACCACAAGGAGGGAAGATTGGCACTATGACAGCCCAAGCCATTACACACAGCCTAAGGTAAAAATCGAGTTCCCTACCTTTGAGAAGGGAGATCCAACTGAATGGATCTCCAAGGCTGAATTTTACTTTGAAAAACAAGGTATTGAAAGAGGTGAAAGGGTTGATTTTGCATCCTGTCACCTATGCGGGAGAGCCAACCAATGGTGGTGTCAGCTTAAGGCCACCTATGGCCGAGAAGGTAGAAGGATTGGCTGGACAAGGTTCACACAAGAATTGATGGACAGATTTGGCTCCTCCAGCATCACCAATATTTGCTCCGAGTTTGATGGGAATCAAGTCTTTCCTTCATCAAATTCTAAGAGTTCTGCACTAGTTCAGAACTTAGAATTCTCATCTCCTCCTCTTGAGATGCCAATCTGGAGAACAAGTGAAGATGTTTCATCACCAACAATTCCAGTTGATGACAGTAGAGGAAAAGAATTATGCACAGGAGATGCATATGCACTTCCAGATGATTGCGACGCTAAGGACACAAGTGTTCCAGGACAGGACTTGTTGTGCTCAAATGCCAAGATAAAGATGCAGATGTCTTGTGATGAGTCGAACAATGCATCTGCCGAACATCCTAATTCATCTATTCAGATTGAAGGACTTTCTGATCTTTTCACGACAGATTCACAAGCTGCAAGAGATCAGACCTTTAGACCATTCATTGGTCAAACTGCAGCGGAAAATATGCTTAGCATACAGCAAGCTTTACAAGGCACAAATATTGATCAAACGCCATCATCTGCACCTGTTTTAGACCCTCAATTCCCTGGACAGAATGAGGATTATTTGGGTTGCAGCTTGAACACTGAAGATCCAGACATTCCATGCAACAGGTCAGGTGTTCTGGACAGCAACCCCATTGCCAACACAAATGCCCAAAGTCGCATGGATAGCAAGGAGGAAGCCGAGGCAGTACACTCCCCAGATCATGCGGAAGAAGGTGAAATCAACTTGCATGCAGTAGGGGCAACCACCAAAGCCTACTGCAATGAGGTTGTTCACAACCATTAACGACAAAAATGTTTTGGTGTTGATTGATAGTGGAGCCACCCATAACTTCATCAACACAAAACTGGTCAAAACACTCCAGCTATGTTCGAAAAGGATTGCACCCTTTGACGTAAGAGTGGCAAGCGGGCAGAAGCTCAAGTGTGCACAAGTTATCAAGGCAATAGCTATGCAGATTCAAGGAGTCAAGATAGAGGCAGAACTGCATGTGTTAGCCTTGGCAGGCCTTGATGTGGTTTTAGGCAACGCTTGGCCTAAAACCATAGGCAAGATAATGTTCAACTACGAATCCATGGCCATGCACTTCCAATGGAAGGGAAGGAACTGCACGTGGGAAGCATATGCCACCAATGCAGCACAGCATTGTGAGGTAAGTACACAATGTTTTGCGATTCTATTGGCCACAAAAGAGGAAAACACAGCCGAACATCCTACACACGAAGACATACCAAGAGGAGTAAGGGATCTTTTGGAGCAATTCGGAGATGTCTTAGGAGAGCCACAAGGACTACCACCCTCAAGACATTACGACCATGCCATCCCATTAATCGACGAAACCAAGGCGATTAATGTAGCACCTTACCGGTATGCACACTTCCAAAAGAACGAGATCGAAAGACAAGTGGAGAGATGCTACAGCAAGGTATTATCCGACCTAGCACCTCACCCTTTTCTTCTCCCGTTCTACTTGTTAGAAAGAAAGACGGAACTTGGAGGTTTTGCACCGATTATCGGGCACTCAACCAAGCAACTATCAAGGATCGTTTTTCGATCCCAACAATTGATGATATGCTGGATGAGTTACATGGAGCAAAGCTGTTCACCAAGCTGGATCTCAAGGCCGGATATCATCAAGTACGCATGAAAGAAGAGGACATGCAGAAGACAGCATTTCGGACTCATAGTGGACACTACGAGTACCTAGTCATGCCTTTCGGACTATGCAACGCACCCTCCACCTTTCAAGCAGCCATGAACGACATCTTCAAACCTTACTTGTGCAGGTTTGTTTTAGTTTTCTTCGATGACATTTTGGTCTATTCTAGGAACCATAATGATCACATAGAACACTTAGCAAAAGTGCTAGAAGTGTTAAGAAGAAATCGTTTTGTCATCAAGCCATCCAAGTGCACATTCATGCAAGAGGAGCTTGAATACCTCGGTCACATCATATCCGAAGAAGGAGTGAAGGTAGACCAACGAAAATAGGAGCCATGCAAACATGGCCAACTCCAAAGAATGTCACAGAACTTAGAGGATTTCTAGGTTTGACAGGCTACTATCGCCGATTTGTTCGCAAATACAGTGCCATAGCAAAACCACTAACGGATTTGCTAAAGAAGGACGGATTCCTATGGACAGAGAAGAGTGAAGATGCATTCAAGTTGTTGAAGCAAGCCATGTGTGAGACCCAGTGTTAGCACTGCCTGACTTCAACCAAACTTTCGAGCTTCACACTGACGCATGTCAAGATGGAATAGGTGCTGTCCTCAGTCAAGCTGGAAGACCTATTGCATACATGAGCAGAGTCTTAGGGCCCATGAAAAAGGAATGGTCAGTATACGCCAAGGAGATGTTAGCCATCATCCATGCAGTCAAGGTATGGCGACCTTACCTTCTTGGGAGGAAATTCCTGATCATTACAGATCAACAACCCTTGAGAAGCCTCATGGAGCAGAAAATTACCACACCAGAGCAGCAAAAGTTCCTTGTCAAGTTGCTGGGATACGAGTATGAAATAATCTACAAACCTGGCAAGGAAAACAAGGTGGCAGACGCATTGTCCAGAAGCAATGGAGGTCAAGCGTTATGGACAGTATGTGAGCCTAATGACGCATGCCTCACTGCCATTAGCAGAGCAGAGTGGAATGTATGGACAGAAATCAAGGAGGCACTAGAAATTGACCCTCAAAGCCAAGAGCTCACTGAGAAGATCAAGAATTTTGACCCTAAGGTTAGTAAATTCACCCTAAAGAATGGATATATTTGGCACAACCAGCAGGTGTATGTACCAAACATACCAGGACTGAGAGGAAAGATATTGAATCACTTCCAAACCTCACAGGGAAGGAGGACATTACATGTGGATCAAGCTATACTTTTGGTCGGAAGGATTCAAGGCAAAAGGTAAGAAGAAAAACAGCAGTTGTGACATTTGCCCATGGATAAAACCAGAAGATGGCAAGACCAAAGGATTGCTACAACCTTTGCGATTACCCATACAAGTTTGGGAAGACTATAATGACATCCAGCAGCAGTTTTCCAACTTTCACCTTGAGGACAAGGTGATTCTTCAAGAAAGGGGGATTGTTGAGAACCTAAGTATGCAGGAAAGGCAATGGGCAGAAAATGGGGCAGCAAAGGAGAGCATGGGCCAGAAAATGTGCACAACAAGCCTGGCAACAGCAAGTGTGCAGCCCGGCAGTGAGGCCTGGGCATTCCTAATCAATGAAGGACATTCATGCCAACAAGAGTTCCAGCAGAAGAAGGATATTTGCTTGAAGAAGAACTCCAGCAGCAGTAAGACGTTTATGCCAAGCAGAGTTCTAGCAGCAGTAGGACATCCATGCCAAGCAGAGTTCCAGCAGCAGCAGGACATCCATGCCAAGAAGAGTTCTATCAGCAGTAGGACACTCATGATGAGTTCCAGTAGCAATAGGATAGTCGCGACAAGAAGAATTCTAAGGGCAGAAGGATATGCATTCAGAGTCCTAGTCCTACAAGGATTAGGCAAGAGGAAGTGCAGCTGCTGTAGAAAACAAGATAAAGTAGGAATTCTAGTCTAGGTAGAAATTCAAGAAAGACCAAGAATCCTAGTAGAATTAGGAAACATTTGGATAAGGTCTATCTTGATAATGTTTTATTTGACTTAGAAAAGCTTGTTGACTTAGGAAAACATATCCTAAGTGGATAAGGAACCTAAGTACTAGTTAAATTAGGATAAGGCTGTCTTAGGACTATAAATACAGCCCATTATTTGTGAGGAGCTCATAAGCTACGAATTTTGTTATTTTCTCATTCATTAATCAAGAATCAAAGGTAAGCATTCTTGCTCACATTCTTGTTTATATTTTCGGTTATCTTTTAAGAGTTGTCTTGAGATAACTTGGGCTTAAGTTAAGGTTAAGAGTTGTCTTCCTTGCTTAAGAGCTAAGGTTGAAGTTAAGAGTTGTCTTCTTCAACCAAGGCAAGTTGTGATAGGTTTAAGAGTTGTCTTGCCTATCCAACATATCTTTATATATATTAGTTAACCCGAAGGACAGCTTAGGGGATATAAAATAAGAAAAGAACTCAAGAATCAAATGGGACAGCAAGTTAGGAAGGATTCCAGTAGGCGTGCTGACCCCTAAGGTGTAGAAAAGTTGGGGAAAAAATCGGGACCCCAACATGGAGGCTTCAGCCACATTGGGCAGTGCATGAGACAAACTTCTGGGAGTGACCAGAACATCCCCGTTGGTGCGGAAGAGGCATTGGACATGTTTGGCAGTGTGCGGGATGAACTTCTGGGAGCAACTTCCCCACGGGCTTGGCAGAGGCTTCGGGCAGGGCAGAGGCTTTGGGCGTGATGGGCAGTGCACGGGATGAACTTTCTGAGAGTGACCAGAACATCCCATGGGCACGGAAGAGGCATCGGGCATGTTCACCAGTGCACGGGATGAACTTCCAGGAGCAACCGAAACATCGCCGATGGTGCGGCAGAGGCTTCAGATGCATTGAGCAGTGCGTGGGACGAACTTCTAGGAGCGACCGGAACATCCCTGCATGCATTGCAGTGGTGTAGGGCACGTTGGGCAGTGTGGGGAACGAACTTCCGGGAGTGACCGCAGCATCACCATGGGCACGGCAGAGAAGTCGGGTGTGTCTGGCAGTGCACAGGATGAACTTCTGGGAGCAGCCAGAACATCCCTGCGGGCGCGGTAGAGGTGTCGGGCTCATTCGGCATTGCGTGGGATCAACTTCTGGGAGCAGCTGGAACAGACCCCACGGGCAAGGCTGCAGTGTCGGGCACATTGGGCAGTGTGCGGGACGAACTTTGGGGAGCGACTGGAAAATCCCCCGGGGCACAGCAGTGGTGTTGGGCATGTTCGGCAGTGCATGGGAAGAACTTCCCGGAGCAAGCGGAACTTCCCCGTGGATGTGGCAGAGGCGTCGGGCGCATTGGGTAGTGCACAGGACAAACTTCCAGAAGTGACCGGAACATGCCTGCGGATGTGGCAGAGGCTTCCAGCATGTTGGGCAGCGTGCAGGATGAACTTCAGGGAGTGCCTGAAAAATCCACACGGGCTCAACAGATGCATCGGACGCATTCAGCAGAGATTGGGACAAACTTCCAGCAGCGACTGGAACATCCTCGCGAGTGCGGCAGAGGCATCGGACGCATTCGGCAGTACTCAGGATGAACTTCTGGGAGCAGCCAGAACATTCCCCCAGGGCATGCCAGGGGCTTTGGGTGTGTTGGGCAGTGCACAGGATGAACTTTTAGGGAGTGACCAGAACATCCCCGCAGGCTCAGCAGATGCATCGGCCAAATTCGGCAGTGCACGTGACGAGCTTATAGGAGTGACCAAAACATCCCCACAGCTGTGGCCGAAGCTTTGGGCGCATTCGGCATTGTGCGGGATTAAATTTCGGGAGCTTCTGGAACATCCCTGCAGGAGTGGCAGAAGTGTCAAGCATGTTCGGCAGTGCGCGGGACGAACTTTCAGGGAATGACTCAAAACATCCCCGCGGGCATGGTAGAGGTGTCGGTCGTATTTTGCAGTGCATGGGACAAACTTCAGGGAGCGACCGGAACATCCCCCACTGGCACAGCAGCATCATGAGGTGTGTATGGCAGTGCGTGGGACGAACTTCCGAGAGCAACCAGAAAAATCCCCACCGGTGCAGTATCAGCATCAGGGCACGTTCAGCTTGCAAGGGATGAACTTCTGGGAGCGACCAGAACATCCCCACGGGCGCAACATCAGTGTGGGGTGCATTCGGCAGTGTGTGGGACGAAACTTCCGAAGCAACTGGAACATCCCCACCAGCACAGCAGAGGCTTCGGGTGCATTTGGCAGTACGCGGGATGAACTTCTGGGACCGACTAGAACATCCCCTGCAGGAGCAGCAGCGGCGTTCAGTGCAATCGGCAGTGCAC
>BNST01001237.1:0-12500 GCA_019650275.1 Xylocarpus granatum
TCAATGACCAGAATTAGACGAGGATATATAGCTCGGAGACGTAGAACAAAAATTCGTTTATTTGCATCAAGCTTTCGTGGGGCTCATTCAAGACTTACTCGAACAATTACTCAACAGAAACTAAGAGCTTTGGTTTCGGCTCATCGTGATAGAGATAGGAAAAAAAGGGATTTTCGTCGTTTGTGGATCACTCGAATAAATGCAGTAATTCGTGGGAATCGGGTATCCTATATTTATAGTAGATTAATACACAACCTGTATAAGGCGCACTTGCTTCTTAATCGTAAAATACTTGCACAAATAGCTATATCAAATAGGAATTGTCTTTATATGATTTCCAATGAGATCATAAAATAAAGAAGTTGGAAGGAATTCGTCATAATTTTTAAATGGAGTTCTCTGGAGAATGAACTCCGGGAAGGTAGAGTAGAAATTAGTATGAGATAATATGATAAAGTCGTCAAAATGAGCGAACACACTCAATAAAAAAAAAGATTTATTCTTCTTATGACACGACTGCTTCTCGTATTTTTTGAATAAAACATCCATCTGTGTTTGAGTTCGGATTGGAATTTTGATTCAGTTGAAGAGTAAGCCTATTTTTGTCTGGTTCTAAGACCGGTAGTTCTAGCGGTCGACTCACTTCTTTCAAATTGTTTCTCATTATTAAGAAAAGGTAACGAAGATAAAATACGAGCTTGTTTGATAGCAATAGTAATTAATCGTTGTTCTTTTAAGGTCAATCTATTCACCCGTCTAGATAATATTTTTCCTTGTTCACTAAAAAATCGACTAATTAAACTCATATTTCTATAATCAATTCGATCCCCCGATTGGATCGGGGGCAAACGCCTACGAAAAGATCGCTTGGATTTAAGAAAGAGTCGCTTAGATTTATCCATAATTTGTTTATTCCTTATCGCAAAAATCCCATTTCGCTGAAATTAAAAATGATTTCTAGAATTAATTAATAGGATTGGGTTTGTCTATATTTATTTATTTGTTTCCATTTAAATATATGAAATAATATAGATATATCTATATTATTTTTTCATGTTCCTTGGAAGGGTGACACACAAGCACTCGGTTCGATCTATATCTATTTCTTTATCTCCCCATGAATTGTATGTGTGTAACAATAGGGACAGAATTTTCTCAATTCCAATCGACTAGGTGTATTGTGTCGATTCTTTTGAGTAATATATCTGGAAATACCCCTTGATTCCTTATTAACACCCTTTCGAACACAACTGGTACATTCCAAAATAACCCTTACTCGGACATCTTTACCCTTGGCCATGAACCTCCTTTGGGTTTTTGATTCACCCAACTTTTCTATTTTCCGATCCGAAGCGAATAAGAAGCAAGGGACAAAAAAATAGAAGTTGCTAACCACTCAAAATCAAATTTTGAAATAAAGATTTTGTTGCAATCAATATAGTAAATAATAAGTAATAAAATAATTTCTAACTATATTGCTAATCACAGTACAGTATTTCATTTAAGTATCTTGTATTGTATGATACTCTTACCCTAGCCACATTTCCGTTTTCTTTTAACTGTATTATTAATTTAATTGGAGCCCAACCCGAGTTTCGCTGAGGTTGAATCCACTTTTTTCTTTCTCTTTCCTCCCTTATTCTATCTATCTAATTCTAGAAAAGAGGGGAAAGAGAGATTAGTCACAAATATTTGATTTTATCTCGAATCTTCTTCACCCCTTTTCATTTCAATAACTAGAATGAAAAAAAAGGAAATGTCAATGCATCCGGGAATAAACGATTGATTTCTATCAATAAACCTGCTAAAGACCCGAACCATAGAGTACTTAGTACCGGTGCCACGGAAAGATATGTTTTTAGATCTCGCATTGAAAATCCTCCTTCTTTTTTTTGTATTCCATATTGTAATATATTATGGTAAGAGATGTATATGTAGTTAAAAACCACTTGTATTTGTTCGTGGAATCCCTGATTCAAATTGAAATGTGCAATGAGTCGGGGGATAAGATTTTCTTTTCTTTTTTCTTAAAGCAGAAAAAAGGGTCACTTTACACCTGAGAATTCCCAAGAAAAATATTTATTTAATATATTATTATATGTTATATGATATGAGACCAAAAAGAAGAAATGGCAAGATCCATTTTGCATATCAATGGAGGGAATAAAATAATCAGGATGTGGAAAACAAGACGGGGATTCTCTACAATGATACTGTAGACCAATTGAAAGGGATGTAGCGCAGCTTGGTAGCGCGTTTGTTTTGGGTACAAAGTGTCACGGGTTCAAATCCTGTCATCCCTATCAATTACTGCTCAGAGGAGGAGTAACGAGAGATCGATTTTAGATCGATTCAATTTTTACATAGATAATCTTTAATTTTATGATATATGATACATGCAAGAAGTATTTTATTGGGGGTAAAAAAAAACGGAATCTCCTTCTTTACAGTCTTTTCCGTTGTGATAAGAAAGCGCTCTTAGTTCAGTTCGGTAGAACGTGGGTCTCCAAAACCCAATGTCGTAGGTTCAAATCCTACAGAGCGTGATTCCGCTCTTGTCGTCTTAGATCGAAAATTACACAGACTGAACTGAAATAATTGAACAGCAATCTGAATTTGACCTTGACCTCCCCCCGGATTAAATTAAAGAAAAGAAAGGAGGAGGTCAGTTAAAAAAAGAGATGTGAATTAATCAAAGGTCCAACTGATCACCACGTCTGTATTGTAAATATGCGGTTAAGAATAATCCAGCCAAAGTAATAGGAATTAGACCTAAGACGATTCCAAATAGAAAGACTTCAATCATTTCAATTTAATTTATTTGAAAGGGGAAAAGAGAGGTAATATCTATCCCTAAATATTAATCCGTATTGCCTCGGAATCTCAATAACCAATAATTGGTAATTAACACTAGAAAATATATGGAATACCACAGAAAGATTTCTTTTTCTAAATTATTCAGTCAATTAATTTCAAATAAGTCCTATCTTACTCAGACCAATAAATAGAGCCGAGGTTATAGTTAAAGCTGCTAGTAGAAAACCAAAATAACTAGTTATAGTAGGCATGAAGGAGCTAAAGGAAATATGTTCTTTTTATACATATGTTTCTAAAGCACTTCCCTAAGTCTCATCTTTTGAAAGATACGAGGATAAGCAAAAATACCATACCAATTGAAAGAATAAGTTCAATTGAAAGTTTTTGATTCATCAAGTATTATAGAAGGTACTAACAAAAATGAGTGACAGGGATAGAAAAAGAAATCAATTCATCATCTTTGACATCAACCCATCCCACGATTCCGAATCAACGGATTCTGTGGGCAACTCTTGAATCAACTAATATTAAAATAATAATAACAACTGTGTCATGTAACTTCATTCCAAAAACGAAACTACTTTATTTTATTTACTTTATTAAACTTTAATTTTAACTCATTAGTTTTTAGTTTCAGCAGTAGGTTCATTCACATAATATCTCAACTGAGAAGAAAAAAAGGTATCGTACAATCAGATCACTCGAAAAAAATAAAATTTTTATTTCGGCCCAATTAGATTCTAAAACTCAAAATTCCTATTATCTTTTTCTTTATAGATTTTCCATTTTGTCTTTCCATATTATATAAACAAAAAAGCCCCCTCTTTGTAGTTAGGTCAAGAAAGATCCTTTGGATCTAATACACCAATGCGTGCATCACAAATGTAGATTATTAGAATTATTTTATTCATTTTTCTCTTTCTTTTATCGAATGCTATCTCCTACTGTTACTTCTTTCTGGATGACTAACCAATTCCTTGAAAAAAAAGGGGGGGGGTTACAACAAAAAATTCTACACCTACGAAAAGGATATTTGTAGATTTCACATCTAATTGAAATGGGGAAATATGATAATCTCCGTCATGAATTATTAGAAAACAATCCGTCGGATTCCCATTTTACTTGATCTTGAATTTCGAGTCCGAAGCCAATAATGGAAATGGAGAGAAAAGAAACCCCATACTGCAGAAATTTGAGGAATTTTCTATTGAATGCTTTCTATTAAAGGGTACATTTTCTTTTTCGATTCAATAGTACGAATAGTCCATAGTTATACATCGACCAACAAGAAGAAAAGAAGAAAGAAATTTTCTAGCATTGCATTTCGATACTGATTGAAATTGCGTTGCTGTGTCAGAAGAAGGATAGCTATACTGATTCGGTATATTCTAAAAATACCCTGGGTACTATATTGACGATCTCACAAAGATTCAAATTCGGTGAATTTCCATTTCCTGATTTTATCTTTTACGGAAGCGATCGCCCTTTTACTGTACAAGAATATGTGGAGCTCAGCATGTCTGGAAGCACAGGAGAACGTTCTTTTGCTGATATTATTACCAGTATTCGATACTGGGTCATTCATAGCATTACTATACCTTCCCTATTCATTGCGGGTTGGTTATTCGTCAGCACGGGTTTAGCTTACGATGTGTTTGGAAGCCCTCGTCCAAACGAGTATTTTACAGAGAGCCGACAAGGAATTCCATTAATAACCGGCCGGTTTGATTCTTTGGAACAACTTGATGAATTTAGTAGATCTTTTTAGGAGGACCCAATGACCATAGATCGAACCTATCCAATTTTTACAGTGCGATGGTTGGCTGTTCACGGACTAGCTGTACCTACCGTTTCTTTTTTAGGGTCAATATCAGCAATGCAGTTCATCCAACGATAAACCTAATCCGAATTAGAGAACTATGACACAATCAAACCCGAACGAACAAAATGTTGAATTGAACCGTACCAGTCTCTACTGGGGGTTATTACTCATTTTTGTACTTGCTGTTTTATTTTCCAATTATTTCTTCAATTAAGAGAAGAAAAGAGAATAGTAGACGAATAAAAACTAGTAGGAATTCTCTTATCCCATTCGGAAGGATCGCATCTTATAATTATCTATGACTGTTTATGTCTCTAGCACGACCACTTGATAAAATGGGTAGGGGGGCGGGATAAATGGCCGATACTACTGGAAGGATTCCTCTTTGGATAATAGGTACTGTAACTGGTATTCCTGTGATCGGTTTAATAGGCATTTTCTTTTATGGTTCATATTCCGGATTAGGTTCGTCCTTGTAGTAATCGAATGAACTGCCTTATAGACATAAAAGCGTAAGAACTCAAGGTACCCTATCACTCCCTTCTCTGTCTGATTCGAGGGGTGGGGCCCCTTGAGTTCTTAATGATCATACTAT
This sequence comes from Xylocarpus granatum, assembly GCA_019650275.1. Classification (NCBI taxonomy): domain Eukaryota; kingdom Viridiplantae; phylum Streptophyta; class Magnoliopsida; order Sapindales; family Meliaceae; genus Xylocarpus; species Xylocarpus granatum. The sequence continues at coordinate 5,235 of BNST01001237.1, forward strand.
CTTACTGATCATACTATTTTGTTTTGTTCGTATAAATGACAAAATAGATCACCGATACTTCAAAAAACTCCATTTTATTTTTTTCTGATGCTTTTTTTTTATTAACTTGCTTAATTGATGCAGAACATCTGTTATCTGTTCCCCGATAGTATCTATCGATACTTTCAAAGTTAGAAGAAATTAAGGAATCACTCAATTTATTTTTCCTGGATCACAGAATCACAATCCATCTATATATAGATTTCTGTCGATCAGATATCATACCAAATCTTTTCTATACTAATACAACTTTACTCTATTTATTTTAATGTCTCATCAATTGAAATTGTTTTCTAAGTTCATTGAAGAAGTTCTATTTACTCAACAACTTTCCAGTTATTTTTTTTTACCACTACTTAATTATACGTAAGAAATACAAAAAGAGTTTTGATAAACCTGAAAAAAATAGAAACTACGAATAGGAATCTTTGATGAATGGAATCAAGAACCATTATTATTTCGACACCCGAAAGGGAATTTCCCACATCCCTTTCGGGTGTCGAAGACTAGTACGACGAATAATCCCTTTTAGAATCCCCTGGTCCCCCTTCCTCTATTTATATTCTCCGCTTACTTATCTTATGTTTAGTATCTAGTTCTAATCAAATTTGATTCTATCAGAATAGAAAACTATTGACACATTCTATGATATTTAAATCTGATAATAGTGACATAGTCACACCCCTCCAATTTGGATTGAAAAAACAAAGAAGGGGGACAGTCAAATAGCCTTCTTCACAATATATATACTATGATTTAGGAGTGCAGTACAAGAAATTCCCGACATTCGATAGAAAAAGAATATAAACAAGCAAAAGACTTTTCATAATTTTATTGCTCATACATAACATAATTGCCAAGAAGAATTTGGTTTTTTTAGAAACTTTATGTTGATAATTGATAAATCCGCGAATCTAGAAATTCATTTCGGACAATTGAACCTTCTCAAACTGTTTCTTTTTAAGAACCAAAAAGATTTGTGCCAAAACAACAGATGCCAAAAAGAACAAAAGGCCTTGGACACGCAATGGATCTTGAAGTACTATTTCTGCATCTGCCTGACCAAATCCACCTACGTTAGGATTACTTGTTAATGGTTGATCAAGTTTGATAGATTGGCCCTCTGAAACACGAAGTTCGGGTCCTGGAGGGATAATATCAACCACTTCACGTCCATTCGATGCATCTGTTATGGTTATTTCGTATCCCCCCCTTTTCTTTTCGTATGATTTTGCTTACTACACCCGCAGCTGTAGCATTATAAACCGTATTGTTACTTTTGTTCCCGTCGGGATAAATCTGACCCCTTCCCCTGTTCCCACCTACGTATATTGGATATTTTAAGAAGTGAACATCTTTATTAGTCGCTGGGTTCGGGGAAAGAATAGGAAAAGTGATTTCACTATATTTCTGACCAGGAACAGGCCCTATCACAAGAATATTTTTTTTAGTGGGTCGGTAGGTCTGAAAAGACAGTTTACCGATCTTTTCTTTCATCTCGGGCGAAATACGATCGGGGGGGGCTAATTCAAACCCCTCTGGTAAAATAAGAACGGCCCCCACATTCAAAGCCCCCCTTTTACCATTAGCAAGAACTTGTTTCAGCTGCATATCATAAGGAATTCTAACAACTGCTTCAAATACAGTATCAGGAAGTACCGCCTGTGGAACCTCAATATCCACGGGCTTATTAGCTAAATGGCAATTGGCGCATACAATACGACCAGTTGCTTCTCGTGGATTTTCAAAACCCTGCTGCGCAAAAATGGGATATGCATTTGAAATGGATGCCCGAGTTATTATATATATCATGAGCGATACGGAAATGAATCGAGTAATCTCTTCCTTTAGCGAAGAAAAGGTATTTCTAATTTGCATGGTTCAATCGTTGATCCCGAAAATTTCTACAATAAAATTAGGTAGGTCGCTAATATAGTTCCCTATCCGCGATTCTGCTATTTACTGAAATAATTTTACTGGAATATAGGATTACTGGAATCTGGGAGGAATCCCCTCGATGGGTAGAAAAAGTAAGGTAAGTACGACTTTGAATGCTTTGCTTATGTACAAAGTCAGAAAGATTATAATTGGATTAGTGAATCGTTTTTCAGTCATTCATTGAATGATAAATCACTACAAGTGACGGAGATACACGATTTAAATAACGGAAAATCCAATATTTAAAAATTGTATCTAGAATGACTGGAAAAGTGGAAACAAGACCAGATATGATTTGATCATTATGAGCAAATCCAAAATCGTTGTAGACATAGCCAATCATTAGTTCCCAACCGTGGGGCGAATGGAATCCGATACATAAATCAGTTACTAAAAGAATCGAAAAGGCTTTTATTGTGTCGCTTAAATTATATAGGAATTCTTGAACCCAAGAGTTAAGAATAAGAAGTTCTTCATTACCCAGAATAGAATAACCACTTAGAATAACGAAACCGATTGTATTTGTCGACAAGTGCAAAATCGTATGGATATGATCCTCATCGTGCATCTTGATCAATTGGATTGTTTCTTTCTGAAGCCCTATACGAAGCTTTTCGAGATGTCTTTCCGGAAATTCCTTTATCGTTTCGTCCAAGAGGAATAATTCTTCTAATTCTATGAATTTTTCGAGAATACTCTTTTCTTGAATATCATTCAAAAAAGTTTCGGATTGCCTAGTATTCCACCAATTAGTAACCCATGATTCCATACTTTTATTAAATGAGAGAGAGATCCACCAGGGCAAAAAGACTAAAAATACTATAGATGAAAGATATCGAAGGGGAATGGATGCGTTCTTTTTTGTCATTTTTTCATCTGTGAATTGTTAATGAACCCACCTCATTCGTAGATTCGATGCGATCTAATGTTTCTATCAAGCATGAGTTCTATTACAAGGTATCGCGCCTAGGAAGCTAGTTTATGTTTTTTAGTTGTGATTCAGCGGTTAGTCCTTGAATCTAGTGTAGAAAAAATATCGAAATAGAAGAAGAATCCACTTCGAATTCGAATGAAGAAATAATCAAAAAATATTGTTTCCAGATATCTCAATTGATCAAATATTCGAAGCAATTCCCCCTTTCGATGAATGTTCAAATAATGAATATTATGCGGATTTCGAAATGAAAGAACTTCCTTTCTATTAAAATTAAAATAAAAAGGAAAATATCAAATATTTCGAAAAAATTTTTCGCGGGCTCCCCGGCCCCAGAGCATAATCCAGGAATATTTGAGAGAATTTTCTGAAGAATATTGTGATGATCAAAAATGAGTGGAAAAAAAAGACAGAAAAGTTCTCATTCTACGAGATCCAATTCTTTGGTCATTAAGAAAGACAAAAGAAAGGATAAAAGAAAAGGGTCGATTGACAAAACAAAATAGAGATAATTTACAAGATATGATCTATCCATATCTAACGTATCAATTCCAAATATTGAAAATAAAAAGATAAATTTTTTATTCCGAACTGTTTTGATATATGGGATGAATCTATTATTTTGATTTCTTACTTCTTTTGTTACTGAATTGAATTGAGTGGGGATTTCCATACGCAAAAAAAAACAGTTTCGTTTTATGTTATGGCTGTTCCGTACACATTTGCCTTGTTTTGGTCCAACCGGGCGTTCTGAAGAAACTTCAATTAAGTAAGTTATGCTATAGAAAAAAGAGGATTCTTGGGCTTTTTCTCCTGCTAAGAAAGCATTTATTCTTCAGTTCATTTTTCAAAATCCTTCAATTGGTACACGCAAGAAATAGGCCAATTCCGCAGCCTTTTGCTCAATTTCTCGTGGAGTCAAATTCTCGTCAGTACGATTCAAGGGAATGGCCCCCAAGCCTCTGATTTCTATATAAAGGACACGACGAGCATAAATACCCTCTTTAACTTCTATTCTGATGGACTGAATATCTTTCATAAGGAATCGTAGAAAGATGCGGCGATTTTTTCCAGGAAATCCCCAACGAAAAATACACACTATTCCTTCTTTTCTATCAAATCGATCATAACCGCTACCTACATTCCATGTAATTGTGCACCCCAAATAGGAACTAATAAATAGACCCGCGATCCCATAGAAAGACATCACAATCCCTTGTGGGAAAAATTTTATTTGCTGAGATGGAAATAAAGCTATCAAATTCCTATCAAGATAACTAGAAATTCCAACCAATAAGAATCCTAATGAACCTAAAAAAAGGATAAAGGCCCAGCAGAAATTACTTGTTTTGCGAGATCCTGCTAGAAATTCTATCCATATATATTCTGATCGCCAACTCATACATACTAGATCCAGCTTCATTTTATTGGAATTGAGGGAATAACCAAAATCAATTTGACTTTATTTTTTTTTGTTTCCGAAGTAACTCTCATCAACTAGTACTATTCTGATGTGAACTTTTAGCAGTAATTTATCGAATTGGTTAGATATAATAAAATAAGAGCATCCCGTTCATATGATTCCCTATAGATACCTACATATATATAGATACATTGACTTTCATCGCAGACATGAGCTCGGATCTCGCCTATTGTTGAAAATAGCTAGAATTAATTTACCTATATATCATGTTTACGCATGCATAAAAGCTCTTTCGTTTCTGTTTGGAGAAAGCCACCTCTTAGTCTTCTACAATATTCTACTAAATTGATATCTGTGTTCGTTAAGTCTTGAAAAAAAAACTAGATGACATTTGGCCCCATCGGATTTAAAAAATCTTATTTCTTTGAACATGAAGAAATAAAGAAGCCATTGCAATTGCCGGAAATACTAGGCCCACTAAAGGCACCAAAATAGAGGGAAAGTTGTTGAGAATTGTCATAGAAAGGGTACCTCGATTTAATATTTGTACCTGTTATTGGTATAAAGATATCCTATAATAATTAGAATTCATATTCTAATTCGTATCATATTCTAATTCGTATATAAGTATACTAAATGAGTATCTATACTAAGTGCAAGGAATATAGAACTAAATAAACGCATCTTTCTCCATGAAATATCTGTATGATAATCCATTTTCTTTATTATTCTTACTTATTTTATTTTTCTTCTTCGGTTGTTCTTAGCTTCTAATTTCTTTTTGAATATCTAATTGCTTTTTTAATCAAAAAAATAAAAAAAAAGTTTCTTACAAATTCCCGAACGATTCGTTAGAATCCGATCCAACCGCAGGGATTCTTAGGGAAAATGGGACTTGTTGGGAGATATAGAAAGGTGCAAGATTCTATATTTTCTCTATTTGAATTATATATACATACGCAAGAGGGGAATATGAAATTCGTTTTATTTGCCTTCTTGCCTCCTAATTCTAAGGAAGAATTCTCTTTTTATGTTGTTTTGTTGAGAGAGGTTTACTGATTACTAATCCGTAATATCGGTAAAAAAAAATAATTATCCGCATGATTCTTTCTACAATAAAATCTTATGTCATCAAAGAAAAATCAATTCTTCGGGTTTTGTTTTATTTTGATTCTGATAAACTAACTAACTAATTATTCGCCACAAAAAAAACTTTAATGTAAGAACTCTACTTGAGTTAATTTTGATTCAAAGGAAAAAAGGCGTGGAGCTGAAATAATTCACTCAGAACGCCTTTTAAAAGATTACGTGGTACGATTGGATCGAATAAGCCCTTATGGAATAAATATTCAGCCTCTTGTGAACCTTCAGGTACTGTCTTCTTTAATGTTTGTTCAATTACTCTTTTACCCGCAAATGCAATATAGGCATTAGGTTCAGCAATAATGATATCTCCCAACATACCAAAACTAGCTGTCACTCCACCAGTAGTAGGAGATGTAAGAATTGATACATAGAATAACTTTTTATTTGATTGATAATCATATAAAGCGGAAGATATTTTAGCCATTTGCATCAAGCTCAAACTTCCTTCTTGCATGCGTGCTCCTCCGGAAGCACACACCAGAACAAGAGGTAAAAATTTATTGGCAGCATACTCGATCAAACGGGTGATTTTCTCGCCTACTACGGATCCCATACTACCCCCCATAAACTGAAAATCCATAACCCCAATTGCGAAGGGAATCCTGTTTAGTTGCCCTGTACCTGTTTGAACAGCCTCCGTTAATCCTGTCTTTCTTTGATAAGAATCAATACGATTTTGATAAGGTTCCTCTTCGGAATTAAATTCAATGGGATCCACAGAGACCATGTCGTCATCCATCGGATCCCAAGTACCTGGATCAACCGAAAGCTCGATTCTATCTGAACTACTCATTTTCAAATGATATCCGCATTGTTCACAAATATGCATTTTTGACTTAAGAAATTTCTTATAATTTAATCCATAACAATTTTCGCATTGAACCCACAAATGCCTGTATTTTTGAGTTGCATCGAGATCATTAGAACTTTCTCTTATAGTTAAATCACTACCATTCGTGCTAGTTTTTATATTGGAACTTTCGCTTTCACTACTATTTACACTTTCACCACAAATGAAATTATAAATGTAACTGTCACTGTAACAGTCACTACTACTTAAAATGTGACTAAAAATACAGATTTGAGAATGAAGATAAGAGTCAACGCAATTATGAATGTGATTATTCCAACTCGATTTAGTATCATACATGTAACGATCATAGTCGGGATCATCACTTTTAGATCCATTATTCCTATAATTACGAAAACTATAAAAAGAACTTTCTAGTTCACTCAGAAAAGAAGGATCATTGTCAATCTCCAAAATTTTATTTTCAATATCAAAATATATGGAATAACTTTCGCTATTACTATCCTTAACAAAAAAAGTGTCATCCGTGATGAAATTCCGAATGTCCCTGAGACCAACCAAATGATCAACATTACTGGAACTCGAACTGTCACTCCAACTAGGAATGTTTTTATCCTTATCATTTCTAGCCGAGTCCTCGCTTACACTGGTATTTTTAATAGGACCAAGACTATCCATTGATTTACTTAACCCACACCTGTATTCGAATTCCCCCTTACCCTTAGATAACATCGAATTGAACCACCAGTTTTTCATAGAGCTCTCTTGCCCCTATTTACATGAAAATACAATAGATGAATAGTCAATTCATTATATACGATCTTTTTCAATTCGAAATAGTGTTTGCCCTCATTTTGTGTAAAACTCGCATAGAAAAAAAATATTTGCATAAATATGAAGAACTTTTTTCGTAAAATCTCGTCTACTAATATAATAAGTTTATATTCCAACACAGAACGAAACGGACAATATACA
>BNST01001237.1:22500-27500 GCA_019650275.1 Xylocarpus granatum
TATCCTTTCCTTAAAGAAGATCCTATATAACATAACTAAAAATAACTAAATTTATTAAATATTCATGAATCGTTTAGAATGTAATAGCTATTACTAATCATTCCATTAATTTAGAATTAAAAGATAATTCTAATTATTTAGTCTAAAGCCTAATTATTTAGACTTAGAAATTAGAATAGAAGAATGTAGAACTTAGATAATGTATAATAAGAATCGAATCTTAGATTCGATTTAGAATAACTAAATATATATAATAAGAATAGAATATTATGTATATTATATAATATAGAATAACCCAATAGAATATATAAATAAAATTAGGTTAGAAAAAAAAAGAATTTGAAATGCCATTTGAATTTGAATTCAAAAATGAAAAAAAAATCTTATTATCTAATTAAGAGTAAGATATTTATTCTTAATAAATATCGAATTGATAAATAAATCAAAATTCTATAATATATATATCGCTATATTCTATTAATCGTTATGTTCTCTAGTATTCAATAAATTTATTTAAAATTCTATTCTATTCTTTATGAATATCTAAGAATGAAAGTTACTAGATAAGATCCTAGGAATTTACTGAATTTCTATGCATGTACAATTTCTGTTATTTAAGCCCGCTTAGCTCAGAGGTTAGAGCATCGCATTTGTAATGCGATGGTCATCGGTTCGATTCCGATAGCCGGCTTTTCTCTATTTGTTTTATTTTTTAGATGATTGATAATGTCTTTTTGAAAAAAAAAGAACATTGAAAAGAAAAGAAAAGGCTTCCCCCCTTTTTCCAAAAGCCATCGATCTAGTATGCTGTAGGAGCTTCCAATTATGAATAAAAATGGGAGGAGTTAGATCTCGGCAGAATAAATAAAAAAAAAGGTTCCTTTTTTTTTATTTATATTTATATATGTATATACAATACAAAAAAGGGTCTGGATATTGATACAAATCATCTCATTATTCTTTGTAGTACAATCCTTCAGTGGATTTCGCTTCATTTATCATTTAGCTCAGTTTTAATTTCGGTTTATGAAATTCAATCAAAAATCAAATAAGGAGTCTTTATGTCACGTTACCGAGGGCCTCGTTTCAAAAAAATACGCCGTCTGGGGGCTTTACCGGGACTTACGAGTAAAAGGCCTAGAGCCGGAAGCGATCTTAGAAACCAATCGCGCTCCGGAAAAAAATCTCAATATCGTATTCGTTTAGAAGAAAAACAAAAATTGCGTTTTCATTATGGTCTTACAGAACGACAATTACTTAAATACGTTCGTATCGCCGGAAAAGCTAAAGGGTCAACAGGTCTGGTTTTACTACAATTACTTGAAATGCGTTTGGATAATATTCTTTTTCGATTGGGTATGGCTTCAACTATTCCTCAAGCCCGCCAATTAGTTAACCATAGACATATTTTAGTTAATGATCGTATAGTCGATATACCAAGTTATCGTTGCAAACCCCGAGATATTATTACAGCAAGGGATGACCAAAAATCTAGAGATCTAATTCAAAATTATCTTGATTCATCCCACCCTGAGGAATTGCCAAAACATTTGACTCTTCACGCATTCCAATATAAAGGATTAGTCAATCAAATAATAGATAGTAAATGGGTCGGTTTGAAAATAAATGAATTGCTTGTCGTAGAATATTATTCTCGTCAGACTTAAACCTAACTAAAATAACAATAACAAACAGGTTCGTAGAATTTTCTTCCTCTTTCACGTAAGTTAAGGAAAGGGACACAAGGCAAGGAATTTGATCCGGGGAGTTTGATTTTTCTCCCATTCATGTATCATAGATCAGAGGGTAGATTTTTATCCCCTGCCCGCCCTTTCTTTCCTGAATTTTCCGTATCACAGAAAGTAGGAATTGAGAATCTATCTCAAAAAAAGGTCTGACTGTCTGGTATTCATTGTTTTTTGATTGGATCCATTGCGGTCAGTAACATTGGTGAATTAGGTGAAGGTACGGAAAGAGAGGGATTCGAACCCCCGGTAAACAAAAGTCTACATAGCAGTTCCAATGCTACGCCTTGAACCACTCGGCCATCTCTCCTACATAATGATTATGACCGAGAACCCGAGTGAATAGCGAGTGGTTCATATTAGATTGTTAGATGGATACGGACAATTGAATCCATTCTAATTAGAAAAATAGAAAACTTTTCATCAAAGAAAAAATTCTTCCTTCGAGCCCGGGAGAAAAAGATAATTTTTTTTGTGTTTGTGAAAAACTGTTAAAAACAAACAAGATAGATATCTTGTTTGCCAAGGTGGCGCTCCCATTTTTTTTCTGATATTTCTACCGGATTCAATCACTGAATTGGAACGAATCAACCCATCGGTCTATTTTTTTTTAGACTATGGTTAATGGATATCTTTCGATCATAATTATCTTTAAATTCGAATTCGATTTCCATAAGAATTCTAAAATTCCTTGCCTGTTTTAGATCGCTCAACCCCTTAACCCGTAAATCTATTACAAATTCATAAATCATCCCAGGGATTTTTCGATTTGATTGTATAGTGTATCGGCCTATACCCGCTATGCACAACTCAAAAAATGGAGGGTTATTCTATCTTTCATCATAGAACAATTATTCCATGCTTTTTCTTCTTTGGATCATAATTTAAGAAAAACTTCTCGAATTGTCCTAATCCGCAAGAAAAATTCTTTGATTCTTCAACTTCGATCAAATCGGAATATTTCCTTTCATTCTTATACTACTTTATTTGAATGAAATCGAATCGGATTCAAGTATTTCTTATTTTTTATCGACTCCTGCCAAAAAGAAAAAATTGAAGTAGAAGGTCATATCTGTTTTTTAATGAGTCTGCTTTTATGTTATTTTGTACTGTACAATTCCTTTGTTTGTGGGATCATTTTCTCACGAGAGGTAATGAAAAGAATTATAGAATGGATTTTTCCCTATGCCTAGATCGCGGATAAATGGAAATTTTATTGATAAGACCTTTTCAATTGTAGCCAATATCTTATTACGAATAATTCCGACCACTTCAGGAGAAAAAGAGGCATTTACCTATTACAGAGATGGTGTGATTTGATTATCTTTTTATTTGCGGCCTTCGGTCTTAGGAGAAAGAAAGACGATTCGGGATAGAAAAGAACGAAAAAAGATTATTGAAAAAATCTACGCTTGTTGAAGGTGAAGTTTATAGATAAAACAATTCCTTCTGTCGTGTATCCCCGATTAATGCAGCCTCAGATGCTTCAATTGTCGATTCTAGTATTGAGCGAAAGGTTACACCTATGGGTTCTGTATTGCAGGTCAACCCTACTACACTAGTACCAATAGGCGGCATACGGGAATAGGCGCTACACCTAGGAATCAACAACACGAAAACTTTGTTAGAAATTTCCCCTTTTCCTTATCGGGATCGGGACTAAGAAGAATGGTTGGGATAACAAACATCCATCTCGTTCGTACTTTGGATACCCTTAGAACCATCGAAGACTGTTGAAGTGATTAATTCCTGGAACTTAAGGGGCGTTGAGAACAAAGAAATTGTTGGAGTTTACAGTTTTATCTAGTACCAGTACCAACACACGTGATGTTAAGAAAAGAAAGATCTTTTGCAGGAAGGTTGGCTAGAGATTTCTTGTAAAAACATTAGCCCCACTCAGTTCATAATGAGAATAATACATGGAATCAAAAAAGATTGAAATATTCTCCTTATGCACATAAGGGAGGAGCCGTATGAGATGAAAATCTCATGTACGGTTCTGGAACGGAGAATTCTTTGAATCGAATGACGACCGTAACGGATGTCAGCTCAATCTGAAGGTAATTATGCGGAAGCTTTACAGAATTATTATGAAGCTATGCGACTAGAAATTGATCCCTATGATCGAAGCTATATACTCTATAACATAGGCCTTATCCATACAAGTAACGGAGAACATACAAAAGCTTTAGAATATTATTTTCGGGCACTAGAACGAAACCCGTTCTTACCACAAGCTTTTAATAATATGGCTGTGATCTGTCATTACGTGCGACTATCTCGACTATAGAAAGAAAAAAAAAGGGGGGGGGAAAGAGCAAATACACTACTAAATACTAGCAAAAAATAGGCTTTCTACATATGCATCGTGCAAAAAACGATTTTTATCAGCTGTAGCAAAGAAAGAAACTTCATAGAAGTCGAAATATGAAGAAATCAATATGCCTAGATAGTTTATTCTATGGATAAAGGATCTAATTGAGAGAGGAAGCACCGTAAAGACCAATTCGCGAGGTTTTGGGCCGATGCCGATCCAATAAGAACTGCTTATTTATGTCATGATATGAGATAAAAGTAAGGAATCAACTTATGTAATAAAGTCGATCCCCTAAGGTATTGAGCAGCGGTGTAGCATCAGATCCCAAAGACAGTAAGTCTTTTCTTTCTTAGGAAGAAAAGACTTTTTCAAAGATTCTATATAAAATTTTATATGAAAGCGAGATAGATACCTTTCAGAAAATTCTAACGATAGTGGAAATGCTTATATGTTATTCTTCTGACGGTGGGAGAAAAGATAAAATGAAAACTGATTATTAATTTAATGAAAAGTAAAGTTTGAAACTCATGCTCATAGAATTAACCTCTTTTGGTTAACCCGCGAAAAAAGTATAAAGATAGATCTATGAGAAATCTCATTCAATTCGATTGCGATATAGTAGATTAAAAAAAAACTGGGACACCAAAAGAATTGATTGCCGAGCCGTATGAGGCGGGAAACTCTCAAGTACGGTTCTAAGGAAAGGAATTGACCCGCCTATTCCGACCGGGGGGAACAGGCCATTAGACAGGGAGATTCTGAAATTGCGGAGGCTTGGTTCAATCAAGCCGCCGAGTATTGGAAACAAGCTATTGCGCTTACTCCTGGTAATTATATTGAAGCGCAGAATTGGTTGAAGATCACGGGGCGTTTCGAATAAGAACTCTCTGTTTATTTATTTCTTTAGATATCTATTTTCGTTTGTTATAATTAATAAT
>BNST01001238.1:0-24137 GCA_019650275.1 Xylocarpus granatum
GATGTATTGGTGGGAAGATTAAAAAGTGAAGGAATTAGATGATGTACTCTGAGAAGTAAACGCTCTTTGATAATGTACTGTGATCGATGCCTCCTTGGCATGGATGTCCTGCTACTGTTGGAATTCTCCTTGGCATGGATATCCTACTGCTGCTGGAACTCTGCTTGGTGTAGATGTCCTTCATTAATTAGGATTAAGTCAAATACTTGTTGGGCTTCACTTCTGGGCTGCATACTTTCTGTTGCCATTCTTGTTATGCACATTTTTTGGCCCATGCTCTCCTTTGTCGCCCATTTTCTGCCCATTGCCTTTCTTGCATACTTAGGCTCTCAAGAATTCAGCAGTGTGCAGTACGAACTTCCCAGAGCGACAGAACATCCCTACAGGCACGGTTGTGGGTTGGGCACGTGCAGCAGTGCGCAGAACAAACTTCCGGGAGCGACTGGAGCATTCCTACGGGTTCGGTAGAGGCTTCGGCCACGTTGGGCAGTGCACGGGATGAACTTCTGTGAGTGACTGGAACATCCCCATGGGCGGATGCTTCCCTCTCAAGAAAGGAGGAAAAGGTTCACAAGTGTTCATCCCGAGCACTACCGAATGCATCTGACACCTTTGCTGAGCCAGCGGCAATTTTCTTGTTGCTCCCGGAAGTTCATCCCGAGCATGGCCGAATGTTTCCAACACCTATGCATTGCCTGCAGAGAAGTTCTGGTCACTCTTGGAAGTTTGTCCCCGAAGTTCTTCCCATGCATTGCAAAACGAGCCCGATGTGTCTGCCACGTCAGCGGTGATGTTTCACTCGCTCCCATAAGTTCATCTTGCGCACTGAAGAACACACTTGATGCCTCTGCCGCATCCACGGTAATGTTCCGGTCACTCCCCTAAGTTTGTACCGTGCACTACCGAATGTGCTTGATGCCTTTGCTGCACCCGCAGGGATATTCTGGTTGCTCCTGGAAGTTCATCCTCCACACTTCCATGCCAGTCAGGATGTTTTGGTCACTCTCGAAAGTTCATCCCGTGCACTGTCAAACGCACCCAATGGCACTACTGAACCTGCCTGCCCTTTGTGATGTTCCGGTTGCTTTTGCTTCTGAAAGTTTGTTCATTGCATTGCTGAATGTGTCCGGTGCCTTTACTAGGCTGCGTGTTTGTTCCGGTCTGCTCCTGGTTGTTTGTTCTGTGCACTGCTGAACACGCGCAATGCCGCTGCCGCACCTGCAATGATGTTCCGGTCACTCCCAGATGTTCATCTTGGGCACTGCCAAATGAGTTCGATGCTGCTGCCATGCCCACAGGAATGTTGCGGTCGCTCCCAGAAGTTCATCCCATAGACCGCCGAATGCGCCCGACGCCTTGGCTGTGCATGCGGGGATGTTCCGATCATTCCTGGAAGTTCATCCCTTCACACTACCAAATGCGTCCAATGCCTCTCCCACGCCTGCTGGGATGTTCAGCCACTCCTAAAAGTTCATCCTGCACATTGACGAATGCGCTTGTGGTGATGTTCCGGTCGCTCCCAGAAGTTTATCCTGTGCACTGCCGAATGCGGCCGTGGCAGAGCCATCGGGTGCACTGCCCAATTTTCTGACACCACTGCTGCACCCGTATGGTTGTTCAGGTTGCTCCCAGAAGATCGTCCTGAGCACTGCCAAACTCCCCTGATGCATCTGCCAAGCCTGAGGGGATTTTCCAGTCACTCCCGAAAGTTCATGCCAAGCACTGCTGAACGTGCCAAACCCCACTGCCGCGCCTGCAGGGATGTTCTGGTCTCTCCTGGTAGTTTGTCCCGCGCACTGCCGAATTGTTGAGAACCTAAGTATGCAGGAAAGGCAATGGGCAGAAAATGGGGCAGACAAAGGAGAGCATGGGCCAGAAAATGTGCACAACAAGACTGGCAACAGCAAGTGTGCAGCCCAGCAGTGAGGCCCAACCAGTATTTGACTTAATCCTAATTAATGAAGGACATTCAGCAGTAGCCACATGCAAGAGATTCCAGCAGCAGCAGGACATCTATGCCAAGAAGAGTTCTATCAGCAGTAGGACACTGCATGATGAATTCCAGTAGCAATAGGATAGTCGCGACAAGAAGAATTCTAAGGGCAGAAGGATACTTATTGAGAGTCCTAGTCCTAGAAGGATAAGCCAAGAGGAAGTCCAGCTGCTGTAGAAAACAAGATAAAGTAGGAATTCTAGTCTAAGTAGGAATTCAAGAAAGACCAAGAATCCTAGTAGGATTAGGACACATAGGATAAGGTCTATCTTGATAATGTTTTATTTGACTTAGAAAAGCTTGTTGACTTAGGAAAACATATCCTAAGTGGATAAGGAACCTAAGTACTAGTTAAATTAGGATAAGGCTGTCTTAGGACTATAAATACAGCCCATTATTTGTGAGGAGTCATAAGCTACGAATTTTGTTATTTTCTCATTCATTAATCAAGAATCAAAGGTAAGCATTCTTGCTTCCATTCTTGTTTATATTTTCGGTTATCTTTTAAGAGTTGTCTTGAGATAACTTGGGCTTAAGTTAAGGTTAAGAGTTGTCTTCCTTGCTTAAGAGCTAAGGTTGAAGTTAAGAGTTGTCTTCTTCAACCAAGGCAAGTTGTGATAGGTTTAAGAGTTGTCTTGCCTATCCAACATATCTTTATATATATTAGTTAACCGAAGGACAGCTTAGGGGATATAAAATAAGAAAAGAACTCAAGAATCAAATGGGACAGCAAGTTAGGAAGGATTCCAGTAGGCGTGCTGACCCCTAAGGTGTAGAAAAGTTGGGGAAAAAATCGGGACCCCAACAAATTGGTGCTTTCGTTGAGAGATCAGCACAACCACCAGTTGAGAAGAAGCACAATCACCCTACAAATTAGTGCTCTAGTTGAGACATCAGCACAGACACCATCCAGTTGCGAGGACAGCAAGGTCACCATGTCATCTCGGCAGCATTCACCCTCACTACAGCAGCGAACTAAGGAGGACTTTGGAAGAATTCTGACCTTAGAGAGGAATCGACGCTTACTCAATGACCAGGTAAGTGATATCAAACATCAATTATCTTCTATCATCCATTCTCTTGAGCAATTGAAGAGAGACACACCACGAGTGGCTGGAAAACAAGTCAAAACTGAGAAAGCCAGGAGCAGCCACCTACCACAAACGTCTAGAAGGCTGCATTCAAAGATCTCACGGCACCATGAGCAGGAGGAAGATTTTCACCATGTGCAGCTTCCGTCTCAAGAAAGGGGGAGAGTGCACATGAGTCTAGGGTGCAGAAGGGAGGTGCCACCGAATTTGCACCAGCCCTATGACCCCTATGATGAATACAGCGACGATGAGGTCTTGGATCGAAGGCCAGCAGTATGGCAGCCAAGGAGAATGCAGAGTCATCATGAGGCAGAACATTGGCGACAAATAGGAGAGAGGAATGGCAGCACTACGACAGCCCAAGCCACTACACCCAACCAAAGGTAAAAATCGAATTCCCTACCTTTGAGAAAGGAGATCCAACCGAATGGATCTCCAAAGCTGAATTCTACTTTGAAAAACAAGGTGTAGAAAGGGGTGAAAGGGTTGATTTTGCATCCTATCACCTATGTGGGAGAGCCAACCAATGGTGGCATTGGCTTAAGGCCACCTATGGCCGAGAAGGTAGAAGGATTGGCTGGACAAGGTTCACACAAGAATTGATGGACAGATTTGGCCCATCCAGCATCACAAATATTTGCTCCAAGTTTGATGGGAACCAAGTCTTTCCTTCATCAAATTCTGAGAGTGCTGCACCAGTTCAGAACTTGGAATACTCATCTCTGCCTCCTGAGATGCCAATCTGGAGAACAAGCGAAGACGTTTCATCACCAACAATTCCAGTTGATGACAGTAGAGGAAAAGAATTGTGCACAGGAGATGCATATGCACTTCCAGATGATTGCGACACTAAGGACACAAGTGTTCCAGGACAGGACTTGGTGTGCTCGAATGCCAAGATAAAGATGCAGATGTCTTGTGATGAGTCAAACAATGCATCTGCCGAACGTCCTAATTCATCTATTCAGGTTTATGCTACTTCTTCTACATCTTCTTTAGCACTACCAAGAGTGGAAGAACAGCAAATTAAAGTGGATGCAGAATCATATGGATTTTCAATGGATTACAAGCGCATGCTTCTACAAATTATCCACCAGAACAGGCACAATCTGCCTTGTTGGCTAAATCTGGATTAGAAGACAAAGTTTCTAATCATATTCCTGTCCAGATTGAAGGACTTTCTGATCTTTCACGGACAGATTCACAAGCTGCAAGAGATCAGACCTTTAGACCATTCATTGGTCAAACTGCAGCGGAAAATATGCTTAGCATACAGCAAGCTTTACAAGGCACAAATATTGATCAAACGCCATCATCTGCACCTGTTTTAGACCCTCAATTCCCTGGACAGAATGAGGATTATTTGGGTTGCAGCTTGAACACTGAAGATCCAGACATTCCATGCAACAGGTCAGGTGTTCTGGACAGCAACCCCATTGCCAGCACAAATGCCCAAAGCCGCATGGACAGCGAGGAGGAAGCCGAGGCAGTACACTCCCCAGATCATGCGGAAGAAGGCAAAATCAACTTGCATGCAGTAGGGGCAACCACCAAGCCTACTGCCATGAGGTTGTTCGCAACCATTAACGAGAAAAATGTTTTGGTGTTGATAGATAGTGGAGCTACTCATAACTTCATCAACACAAAATTGGTCAAAACACTTCAGCTATGTCCGAAAAAGATTGCACCCTTTGAGGTAAGAGTGGCAAGCGGACAAAAGCTCAAGTGTCCACAAGTAATCCAGGCAGTAGCAATGCAGATTCAAGGAGTCAAAATAGAAGCAGAACTGCATGTGTTAGCCCTGGCAGGTCTTGATGTGGTTTTAGGCAATGCTTGGCTTAAAACCATAGGCAAGATAATGTTCGACTATGAATCCATGGCCATGCACTTCCAATGGAAGGGAAGGGACTGCACATGGGAGGCATCCACCACCAATGCAGCGCATCATTGTGAGGTAAGTACCCTTGAATGATTATACAGAAAAAGGGCACAATGTTTTGCGATTCTATTGGCCACAAAAGAGGAAAACACAGCCGAACATCCTACACACGAAGACATACCAAGAGGAGTAAGGGATCTTTTGGAGCAATTCGAGATGTCTTAGGAGAGCCACAAGGACTACCACCCTCAAGACATTACGACCATGCCATCCCATTAATCGACGAAACCAAGGCGATTAATGTAGCACCTTACCGGTATGCACACTTCCAAAAGAACGAGATCGAAAGACAAGTGGAAGAGATGCTACAGCAAGGTATTATCCGACCTAGCACCTCACCCTTTTCTTCTCCCGTTCTACTTGTTAGAAAGAAAGACGGAACTTGGAGGTTTTGCACCGATTATCGGGCACTCAACCAAGCAACTGTCAAGGATCGTTTTCCGATCCCAACAATTGATGATATGCTGGACGAGTTACATGGAGCAAAGCTGTTCACCAAGCTGGATCTCAAGGCCGGATATCATCAAGTACGCATGAAAGAAGAGGACGTGCAGAAGACAGCATTTCGGACTCATAGTGGACACTACGAGTACCTAGTCATGCCGTTTGGACTATGCAACGCACCCTCCACCTTTCAAGCAGCCATGAACGACATCTTCAAACCTTACTTGCGCAGGTTTGTTTTAGTTTTCTTTGATGACATTTTGGTCTATTCTAGGAACCATAATGATCACATAGAACACTTAGCAAAAGTGCTAGAAGTGTTAAGAAGAAATCGTTTTGTCATCAAGCCATCCAAGTGCACATTCATGCAAGAGGAGCTTGAATACCTCGGTCACATCATATCCGAAGAAGGAGTGAAGGTAGACCAACGAAAAATAGGAGCCATGCAAACATGGCCAACTCCAAAGAATGTCACAGAACTTAGAGGATTTCTAGGTTTGACAGGCTACTATCGCCGATTTGTTTCGCAAATACGGTGCCATAGCAAAACCACTAACGGATTTGCTAAAGAAGGACGGATTCCTATGGACAGAGAAGAGTGAAGACGCATTCAAGTTGTTGAAGCAAGCTATGTGTGAGACGCCAGTGTTAGCACTGCCCGACTTCAACCAAACCTTTCGAGCTTCACACTGACGCATGTCAAGATGGAATAGGTGCTGTCCTCAGTCAAGCCGGAAGACCTATTGCATACATGAGCAGAGTCTTAGGGCCCATGAAAAAGGAATGGTCAGTATACGCCAAGGAGATGTTAGCCATCATCCATGCAGTCAAGGTATGGCGACCTTACCTTCTTGGGAGGAAATTCCTGATCATTACAGATCAACAACCCTTGAGAAGCCTCATGGAGCAGAAAATTACCACACCGGAGCAGCAAAAGTTCCTTGTCAAGTTGCTGGGTTACGAGTATGAAATAATCTACAAACCTGGCAAGGAAAACAAGGTGGCAGACGCATTGTCCAGAAGCAATGGAGGTCAAGCGTTATGGACAGTATGTGAGCCTAATGACGCATGCCTTACTGCCATTAGCAGAGCGAAGTGGAATGTATGGACAGAAATCAAAGAGGCAATGGAGATTGATCCTCAAAGACAAGAGCATGCCAAGAAGATCAAGAATTTTGACCCTAAGGTTAGTAAATTCACCCTAAAGAATGGATATATTTGGCACAACCAGCAGGTGTATGTACCAAACATACCAGGACTGAGAGGAAAGATATTGAATCACTTCCAAACCTCACGGGAAGGAGGACATTACATGCGGATCAAGCTATACTTTTGGTCGGAAGGATTCAAGGCAAAAGTCAAAGAAGAAAAACAGCAATTGTGACATTTGCCCATGGATAAAACCAGAAGATGGCAAGACCAAGGGATTGCTACAACCTTTGCCATTACCCTGTACAAGTTTGGGAAGACTATAATGACATCCAGCAGCAGTTTTCCAACTTTCACCTTGAGGACAAGGTGAGTCTTCAAGAAAGGGGGATTGTTGAGAACCTAAGTATGCAGGAAAGGCAATGGGCAGAAAATGGGGCAGCAAAGGAGAGCATGGGCCAGAAAATGTGCACAACAAGCCTGGCAACAGCAAGTGTGCAGCCCAGCAGTGAGGCCTGGGCATTCCTAATCAATGAAGGACATTCATGCCAACAAGAGTTCCAGCAGAAGTACAAGGAATCCATGCCAGCAAGGAGAATTCCAGCAGCAGCAGGACATCTATGCCAAGAAGAGTTCTATCAGCAGTAGGACACTCATGATGAGTTCCAGTAGCAATAGGATAGTCGCGACAAGAAGAATTCTAAGGGCAGAAGGATATGCATTCAGAGTCCTAGTCCTAGAAGGATAAGCCAAGAGGAAGTCCAGCTGCTGTAGAAAACAAGATAAAGTAGGAATTCTAGTCTAGGTAGGAATTCAAGAAAGACCAAGAATCCTAGTAGGATTAGGACACAAAGGATAAGGTCTATCTTGATAATGTTTTATTTGACTTAGAAAAGCTTGTTGACTTAGGAAAACATATCCTAAGTGGATAAGGAACCTAAGTACTAGTTAAATTAGGATAAGGCTGTCTTAGGACTATAAATACAGCCCATTATTTGTGAGGAGCTCATAAGCTACGAATTTTGTTATTTTCTCATTCATTAATCAAGAATCAAAGGTAAGCATTCTTGCTCACATTCTTGTTTATATTTTCGGTTATCTTTTAAGAGTTGTCTTGAGATAACTTGGGCTTAAGTTAAGGTTAAGAGTTGTCTTCCTTGCTTAAGAGCTAAGGTTGAAGTTAAGAGTTGTCTTCTTCAACCAAGGCAAGTTGTGATAGGTTTAAGAGTTGTCTTGCCTATCCAACATATCTTTATATATATTAGTTAACCCGAAGGACAGCTTAGGGGATATAAAATAAGAAAAGAACTCAAGAATCAAACGGGACAGCAAGTTAGGAAGGATTCCAGTAGGCGTGCTGACCCCTAAGGTGTAGAAAAGTTGGGGAAAAAATTGGGACCCCAACACGAATGTGTCCGACGGCTCTGCTGCACCTGTGGCGTCCAATTGCTCCCGGAAGTTCACCCCACGCACTGCAAATGCGCCTGACGACTCTGCCGTGCCCAGGGGGATGTTCCAATACCTCCTGGAAGTTCTCCCACGCACTGCAGATTGTGCTCGAGGCTTCTGCCGCACGTACAGGGGTGTTCCAATCGCTCCCAGAAGTTTGTTCCGCACTCCACCCAATGCACCAGAAGTGCCTGCCACGCCCAGGTGGGATGTTCTGGTAGCTCCTGAAAGTTCATCCCGTGTGCTGCTGAATGCGCCTGAGGTCTCTGCCATGCTAGGCGCTTCTGGGATCTTCAGGTCACTCCCTAGAAGTAAGTCCCGTGCACAGCCAAATGCACCTAGCATAGGTGCCGTGCCCGCAGGGGTTTGTTCCTGTCGCTCTCCGAAGTTTCGTCCCGCACACTGCCTAACGCGCTCGATGCCTCTGCTGCGCCCGTGGTGATGTTCCGGTCACTCCCAGAAGTTTGTCCCATGCACTACCCAATGCACCTGCACCACTGCCACACTGGCCAGGTTGTTCCGGTTGCTCCCGAAGTTCATCCCGTGCACTGCAAAATAGCCCGATGCCGCCGCCGTGCCTGCGGCGATCTTCCGGTTGCTCGTGGTAGTTTCTCCCATGCACAGCCCAATGTGTCTGACATCACTGCCATGCCCACGGGGATGTTCCAGTCGCTCCGGATGCTTGTCCTGGGCACTACCGAACGTATGCGATGCCGGTGCTGTGCCCGTAGGAAGGTTTTGATCACTCCAGGATATTCATCTTGTGCACTTCCCAATGTGCCCGAAGCATCTGCCGTGCCTGCATGGATGTTCCAGTCAATCCTAGAAGTTTGTCCGCACACTGACGAACATGCCCGACCCAGCTGCAGTGCTTGTGGGAATGTTCTGGTCGCTCCTAGAAGTTTGTACTGTGGACTGCCTAACGCACTGATGCCTCTGCCGCGCCTGCGGGGATGTTCCGGTCGCTCACAGAAGTTTGTTCCATGCACTGCCGAATGTGCCCGACGCCTCTGCTGCACCCGCGGGTTTGTTCCGGTCGCTCCCGGCAGTTCATCCCACACACCGCCAAACGTGCCTCAACGCCTCTGCCGTGCCTGCAGGGATATTCCGGTTGATCCCGGAAGTTCGTACCACGCACTACCTAATGCGCCGGAAGCCTCTGCCGTGCCAGGGGGGATGTTCCAATACCTCTCAGAAGTTCATCCCATGCACTGCAGATCGTGCTTGAGGCCTCTGCTGCACGTGCGGGGATGTTCCAATTGCTCCCAGAAGTTCATCCCACGCTCCGTCCAACATGCCGGAAGCGCCTTCCATGCCCGGGGGGTGTTCCCGTAGCTCCTGAAAGTTCATCTTGCGCACTGCCAAATGCGCTGATGTCTCTGCCATGCCCATAGGGATGTTCAGGTCACTCCCAGAAGTACATCCCGTGCACAGCTGAATGCACCCGACGTAGCTGCCGTGCCCGCGGGGTTGTTCCTGTTGGTCTCCGAAGTTTGTCCCGCACACTGCCTAACATGCTCGATGCCTCTGCCGCACCTTGGTGATGTTCTGGTCACTCCCAGAAGTTCCTCCCGTGCACTGCCCAATGCACCTGACGCCACTGCCATGCCGGCCAGGTTGTTCCGGTTGCTCCTGAAGTTTGTCCCGCACACTGCAAAATAGCCCGACGCCGCCGCCGTGCCTGCAGCGATGTTCTGGTCGCTGGTGGCAGTTTGTCCCGTGCACAGCCCAACATGCCTGAAGACTCTGCCACGCCTGTGGGGATGTTCCGGTGGCTCCAGGAAGTTCGTCCCATGCACTGCCCAATGTGTCCGACGTCACTGCCATGCCTGCGGGGATGTTCCGGTTGCTCCCGAATGCTTGTCCCATGCACTACCAAACGTATCGATGCCGGTGCTGTGCCCGTAGGAATGTTTTGATCACTCCAGGATATTCATCTTGTGCACTTCCCAATGCACCCGAAGCATCTGCTGTGCCTGCGTGGATGTTCCAGTCGGTCCTGGAAGTTCATCCTGCACACTGAAGAATGTGCCCGACGCCGCTGCAGTGCTTGCGGGAATGTTCTGGTCGCTCCCAGAAGTTCATCCTGTGCACTGCCTAACGCACCTTATGCCTCTGCCGCGCCTGCGGGGATGTTCCGGTCGCTCACAGAAGTTTGTTCCATGCACTGCCGAATGTGCCCGATGCCCCTGCCGCACTCGCGGGTTTGTTCCGGTCACTTCCGAAAGTTCATCCCATGCACTGCCAAACGTGCCTCAAGCCTCTGCTGCGCCTGCTGGGATGTTCTCGTTGCTCCCGGAAGTTCGTCCTGTGCACTGCTGAACGTTTCCGACACCGCGCCATGCCCATGGGGATGTTCCAGTCGCACCCAGAAGTTTCGTCCCCCGCACTGCACAACATGCCCAAAGCCCCTACCATGCCTGCAGGGATGTTCCGGTCATTCCGGGAAATTTGTCTTACGCACTGCCGAACATGCCCGATGCCACTGCCGTGCCCTGCAGGGAATGTTCTGGTCGCTCCTGGAAGTTCGTCCCATGGACTGCCTAATGCGGTCGATGCCTCTGGTAACCCTGCAGAGATTTTCCGGTTGCTCCCAGAAGTTCATCCTACGCATTGCCGAATGTGCCCAATGCCTATGCCGTGCCTGCAGGGGTTGTTCCAGTCGCTCCCATAAGTTAGTCCCCCACACTGACCAACACGTCCGAAGCCTCTTCCGCTCCCGCAGGGATATTCTGGTCACCCCAGGAAGTTCGTCCTGCACACTGCCACACGTGTCTGACACCGCTGCCGCGCCCCTGGGAATGTTCTGGTCACACCCGAAAGTTCATCCCACGCACTGCCAAATGCGACCCCACGCCTCTGCTATGCCTGCCGGGATGTTCTGGTCGCTCTCCTAAGTTCGTCCCATGCACTGCCGAATGTGCCCAACGCCTCTGCCGTGCCCGAGGGATGTTCCAGTCGCTCCCTGAAGTTTGTCCTGCTCACTGCCAAAGGCCAGATGCCTCTGCCGCACGGGAAGTTTCGGTCTCTCCTGGAAGTTCGTCATGTGCAGTGCCGAATGTGTCCGACACAGCTGCCACGACCGCGGGAATATTCTGGTCACTCCCAGAAGTTCGTCTTGCACACGACACCTCTGCCGTGCCTGGGCGTCGGGCGCATTTGGTAGCTCGCAGGATGAACTTCTGGGGGGCACCAGAACATCTCTGAAGGCACGGCAGAGTCGTTGTGTACGTTTGGCCGTGCGCGGGATGAACTTCTGGGAGCGACCAGAAAATCCCCGTGGGCTCGGCAGAGGCATCGGACGTGTTCGGCTGTGCTCGGGACAAACTTCTGGGAGCAACTGGAACATCCCCACGAGTGTGGCAGAGGCTTCTGGGGCATTGGGTAGTGCACGGGATGAACTTCCAGGAGCGACCGGAACATCCCTGCAGGTGCAGCAGCAGCGTTGGACATGTTTTTCAGTGCACATGATGAACTTCCAAGCATGGCAGAGGCTTCGGGCGCATTGGGCAGTGCGCGGGACAAAATTCTTGGAACCTCTGGAACATCCCTGCGGGTGCAGCAGCGAGCGAGCGGAACATTGCCATGGGTCCAACAGCAGTGTCAGGCACGTTCGGCAGTGCGTGGGATGAACTTTCGCGAGCGATCGGAGCATCCCTGCGGGTGTGGCAGAGGCATCTGGCGCATTCGGCCGTGCATGAGACGAACTCCCAAGAGCGACCGGAACATCCCCGTGGGCCTGGCAGCGGCATTGGATGCATTCAGCAGTGCACGGGATGAACTTCTGGGTGCAACCAGAAGATCCACGTGGGCGCAGCAGCAGCATTGGACGTGCTCTACAGTGCACGGGACGAACTTCCAGGAGTGACTGGAACATCCCCACTGGCGCTGCAGAGGCTTCAGGTGCATTGGGCAGTGCACGGGATAAACTTCGGGAGCAACGGAAAAATCCCAGCAGGCTCGGCATAGGCATTGGACGCATTTGGCAGTGCTCGGGATGAACTTCCAGGAGCAACCAGAACATCTCCACATGCGCGGCAGAGGCAGTGGGTGCATTCTGCCGTGCACAGGATGAACTTTTGGAAGCGACCGGATCATCCCTGCGGGCTTGGCAGAGGCGGCGTACGTGTTCGGCAGTGCTTGGGATGAACATCCGAAAGCGACCAGAACATCCCGCAGGTGCGGCAGAGGCGTCGGGCGCATTCAGCAGTGCGCGTGACGAACTTCTGGGAGCGACCGGAACATTCCCGTGGGCGCGCAGGAGCTTCAGAAACATTCGGCAGTGCTCATGACAAACTTCAAGGAGCAGCCAGAACAACACCGTGGGCAAGGCAAGGCGGCGGGTGCAGTGCGCGGGGTGAACTTCCGGGAGCGACCGGATCATCCCAGTGGGCTCAGAAGAGGCGGCGGACATGTTCGGCAGTACTCGGGATGAACATCCGAGAGCGAACAGAGCATCCCTGCAGGCGTGGCGGAGACATCGTGCGCGTTCAGTAGTGCGCAGGATGAACTTCTGGGAGCAACCAGAACAGCCCCACGGGCACGGCTGCGGTGTTGGGCACATTGGGCAGTGTGCGATACGAACTTTGGGAGGCGACCGGAGCATCCCTCGGGGCACAGCAGTGGTGTTGGGCACGTTCGGCAGTGCACGGGACAAACTTCCCAGAGCAAGCAGAACTTCCCCATGGATGTGGCAGAGGCTTCGGGCGCGTTGGGTAGTGCACAGGACAAACTTCTGGAAGTGACCGGCACATGCCTCGCGGGCATGGCAGAGGCTTCCAGCATGTTGGACACGTGTGGGACAAACTTCAGGGAGCGCCCAGAAAATCCACATGGGCTCGGCAGATGCATCGGACGCATTCAGCAGAGATTGGGACGAACTTCCAGGAGCGACTGGAACATCCTCGCGAGTGCGGCAGAGGCATCGGATGCGTTTGGCAGTGCTCAGGACGAACTTCCGGGAGCAGCCAGAACATTCCCCCGGGCATGCCAGGGGCTTTGCGCGTGTTGGGCAGTGCACAGGATGAACTTTTGGGATTGACCGGAGCATCCCCTGGGAGCACAGCAGAGGCTTTGGGTCTGCTTGGCAGTGGACAGGATGAATTTCGGGGAGTGACTAGAACATCCCGGCAGGCACGCAGAGATGTCAGGCTCATTTGGCAGTGCGTAGGATGAACTTCCGGAGTGACCAGAACATCCTACTGGGCACAGCAGTTGGGTCAGGCACGTTTGGCAGTGCACGGGATGAACTTCCCGGGAGTGATCGGAACATCCCTCCAGGTACCACAGAGGTGTTGGGCGCATTCGGCAGTGCACGGGACAAACTTCCTGGAGCGACCAGAACATCCCCTCGGTGAGTCTGAGGCTTCGGGCACATTGGGCAGTGCGCGGGATAAACTTCCATTAGCGATGGGAATATCTCCGCGGGAGTGGCAAAGTCTTCAGGCACATTGGGCAGTGCACGGGATGAACTTCCAGTAGTGACCAGAACATCCCTGAGGGCGCTGGTAGAGGCTCGGGCACATTTGGCAGTGCACGGGATGAACTTCCGGGAGTGACCAGAATGTCCCCGCCGGCGCAGCAGAGGCATCGGGCTGCATTCGACAGTGCACGGGGAAACTTCGAAGCAACTAAAACATCTCCGTGGGTGTGGCAGCGGCGTGGGACGCATTCTGCAGTGCAAGGGATGAACTCCCAGGAGTGACCTTAAAGTCCATGTGGGCTCGATAGAGGTATCGGACACATTCGCAGTGCTCAGGGATGAACTTCTGGGCACGACCAGATCATCCCTGCAGGCACGGCAGAGGCATTGGGCGTGTTTGGCAGCACGCAAGATGAACTATCAGGGAGCAACCAGAACATTCCCACGGGCACAGCAGAGGCATCGGCTGGATTCAGCATTGCACGGGATGAACTTTCGGAAGCGACCAGAACATCCCTGCAGGTGCGGCAGCGGCGTCGGACACATTCAGTAGTCTGCAGGATGAACTTCTGAGAATGACCATAACATCCCTGCAGACGTGGCAGAGGCTTTGGGCACATTGGGCAGTGCACGGGACAAACTTCTAGGACCAACTGGACCATCCCCACAGGTGCGGCGAAGGCATCGGGCTCGTTCGGCAATCTGCAGTATGAACTTCCAGGTGCGACCGAAACTTTCCCTGTAGGCACAGCAGTCATTCAGCGTGTTCTGCAGTGCAGGGATGAACTTCCGGGAGTGACTGGCATATCCCTGTGGGTGCAGCAGAGTTCATAAAAAATGTGGTAAGACTTCATGGCATACCACAGACATTGCTGTCCGATAGAGATACTATTTTCATGAGCAAGTTCTGGAAGGAGCTTTTCACACAGCTCAGCAGCAACTTGGTCGCCTCATCCACCTTTCATCCACAAACAGATGGCCAAAGTGAGGTAACCAATCAAACCCTAGAGCAGTACTTAAGGTGTTTTTGCCATGATCAACAAAATGATTGGGAGAAGTACATACCATGGGCAGAACTGTGGTATAATACTACCTATCATGTGGCAATCAAGATGATACCATACCAAGCCGTATATGGAAGGTTACCCCCCGGAATGTCAAGCTCTACCATGGGGAACAGCAGCATACATGAAGTGGATGTCGCACTTCAGTCAAGAGATGATGTCTTGAAGAAACTCAAGCATGAGCTTGAGCAAGCAAGGGACCGAATGAAAAGACAAGCGGACAAAGGGAGGAAGGAAGAAGAATTTAAGGTAGGTGACTATGTCTATCATAAAATCCATCCTAGAAGGAAGATAAAGGCCGGAAAGCCAACTACAGCAAAGTTGGCTAGAAAATATTTTGGACCGTATGAGGTAGTTGAGCATATTGGAGCAGTAGCTCATCGCCTAAGACTACCGTTAACCTTCAAACTACATCCGGTGTTTCACATTTCATTGTTGAGGAAGAAGATAGGAGATGTGAGACAAGTGAATGAGGGACTGCCCGACGTTTTCAGGGAAGATCACCTTGGGCAGCAACTGAAGGAAGCCTTAGGATTTTGTATAGTAAGCTATGGTGCAATAGAAGGCCAGTATGGAGAGTACTCATATTGTGGAGTCATTCGCCCAAGGATGAAGCAACATGGGAAGACTATGATGATATCCAGCAATGGTTCCCTTATTTCCACCTTGAGGACAAGGTGAGTCTTCAAGAAAGGGGGATTGTTGAGGACCTTAGGAGGAAAAGGGAGCGTGAGCGGCATAGGAGGATGCAAGAGAGGCGCCAAGCAGCAAGAGAGGCAGCTACTGGCCAGAACATACATGCAACAAGCTTGCACATGGCATGCAGTAAAGCACGGCCAGGTTCTGACCTTATCCTAATTGACCAAGGACATCCAAGCCAAGAAGGACTCCAGCATCAGCAGGATACGCATGGTGTAATTCAAGCAGGAGAAGGATGTGTACGGCATGAAGAACTCCAGCAGCAGCAGGACGTCATGAAGGGTTTAACTTCAACAAGTTGTTCACATCAAGAAGAAGTCTTGGGACAGAAGGACATGCCATAAGGAAGTCCTAATCTTAGAAGGAAACAACAAGATAAAGACCAGCAGCTGTAGGAGATAAGACAAGGATAAAGAAGTTTAGTCAAAATAGGATTAGTCAATCAAGAAGACCAAGAATCCTAGTAGAATTAGGAAACATTTGGATAAGGTCTATCTTGATAAGATTCTAGTTGTCTTAGGAAATCTTGTTGACTTAGGAAAACTTGTCCTAAGTGGATAAGGAACTTAAGTACTAGTTAAATTAGGAAAGGGCTGTCCAATACTATAAGTACAACCCATTATTTGTTAGCATGGACATATGCTCCGAATTTGTAAGCTTTTATTCATTAATCATGAATCAAGCTTTGACATTCTTGCTTATATTCTTGTTTATATTTCGGTTATCTTGGCATTCTCGCACAGAAGATGTGTATGCACGTCCAAGTGAAGGCCACACTAAGGACACAAGTGCTCTAGGACAGGACTTGGTGTGTCCGAATGCCAAGATAAAGATGTAGATGTCTTGTGATGAGTCGAACAATGCATCTGCCAAACATCCTACTTCATCTATTCAGGTTTATGCTACTTCTTCTACATCTTCTTTAGCACTACCAAGAGTGGAAGAACAGCAAATTAAAGTGGATGCAGAATCATATGGATTTTCATATGGATTACAAGCGCATGCTTCTACAAATTATCCACCAGAACAGGCACAATCTGCCTTGTTGGCTAAATCTAGATTA
Organism: Xylocarpus granatum; assembly: GCA_019650275.1. NCBI lineage: Eukaryota > Viridiplantae > Streptophyta > Magnoliopsida > Sapindales > Meliaceae > Xylocarpus > Xylocarpus granatum. Next base: position 16,314 of record BNST01001238.1, read on the forward strand.
GAAGACAAAGTTTCTAATCATATTCCTGTCCAGATTGAAGGACTTTCTGATCTTTCATGGACAGATTCACAAGCTGCAAGAGATCAGACCTTTAGACCATTCATTGGTCAAACTGCAGCTGAAAATATGCTAGCATACTGCAAGCTTTGACAAGGCACAAATATTGATCAAACGCCATCATCTGCATCTGTTTTAGATTTTCAATTCCCTGGACAGAATGATGATTATCAGTGTTACAGCTTGAACACTGAAGATCTAGACATTCCCTGCAACATTAAGGATTTCTCTAGCACTCAAAAAATTAGCAAAGGAGATCCAGTAGTGATGCAGGAAGATCAAGAAAGCCACATGGACAGCGAGGAGGAAGTAGAGGCAGATACACTCCCCAGATCATGCGAAAGAAGGTGAAATCAACTTGCTTGCAGTAGGGGCAACCACCAAGCCTACTGCAATGAGGCTGTTCACAACCATAAACAACAAAATGTTTTGGTGTTGATTGATAGTGGAGCTACCCATAACTTCATCAACACAAAATTGGTCAAAACACTCCAGCTATGTCCGAAAAGGATTGCACCCTTTGAGGTAAGAGTGGCAAGCGGACAGAAGCTCAAGTGCGCACAAGTTATCAAGGCAGTAGCAATGCAGATTCAAGGAGTCAAAATAGAAGCAGAACTGCATGTGTTAGCCTCTGGCAGGTCTTGATGTGGTTTTAGGCAACGCTTGGCTTAAGACCATAGGCAAGATAATGTTCGACTATGAATCCATGGCCATGCACTTCCAATGGAAGGGAAGGAACTGCACGTGGGAGGCATCCACCACCAATGCAGCACATCATTGTGAGGTAAGTACCCTTGAACGACTACACAAAAAGAGGGCACAATGCTTTGCGGTTCTCTTGGCCACAAAAGAAGAAAACACAGCCGAACATACACATGAAGACATACCAATAGGAGTAAGGAACCTATTGGAGCAATTCAGAGATGTCTTAGGAGAGCCACAAGGACTACCACCCTCAAGACATTACGACCATGCCATCCCATTAATCGACGAAACCAAAGCGATTAATGTAGCACCTTACCGGTATGCACACTTCCAAAAGAACGAGATCGAAAGACAAGTGGAAGAGATGCTACAGCAAGGTATTATCCGACCTAGCACTTCCCCTTTTTCTTCTCCCATTCTACTTGTTAGAAAGAAAGATGAAACTTGGAGGTTTTGCACCGATTATCGGGCACTCAACCAAGCAACTGTCAAGGATCGTTTTCCGATCCCAACAATTGATGATATGCTGGACGAGTTACATGGAGCAAAGCTGTTCACCAAGCTGGACCTCAAGGCGGGATATCATCAAATACGCATGAAAGAAGAGGACGTGCAGAAGACAGCATTTCGGACTCATAGTGGACACTACGAGTACCTAGTCATGCCCTTCGGACTATGCAACGCACCCTCCACCTTTCAAGCAGCCATGAACGACATCTTCAAACCTTATTTGCACAGGTTTGTCTTAGTCTTCTTTGATGACATTTTGGTCTATTCCAGGAACCATGATGATCACATAGAACACTTAGCAAAAGTGCTAGAAGTGTTAAGAAGAAATTGTTTTCGTCATCAAGCCATCCAAGTGCACATTCATGCAAGAGGAGCTTGAATACCTCGGTCACATCATATCCGAAGAAGGAGTGAAGGTAGACCAACGAAAAATAGGAGCCATGCAAACATGGCCAACTCCTAAGAATGTCACAGAACTTAGAGGATTTCTAGGTTTGACAGGCTACTATCACCGATTTGTTCACAAATACGGTGCCATAGCAAAACCACTAACGATTTGCTGAAGAAGGATGGATTCCTATGGACAGAGAAGAGTGAAGATGCATTCAAGTTGTTGAAGCAAGCTATGTGTGAGACCCCAGTGTTAGCACTGCCCGACTTCAACCAAACCTTCGAGCTTCACACTGACGCATGTCAAGATGGAATAGGTGCTGTCCTGAGTCAAGCCGGAAGACCTATTGCATACATGAGCAGAGTCTTAGGGCCCATGAAGAAGGAATGGTCAGTATATGCCAAGGAGATGTTAGCCATCATCCATGCAGTCAAGGTATGGTGACCTTACCTTCTTGGGAGGAAATTCCTGATCATTACAGATCAACAACCCTTGAGAAGCCTCATGGAGCAGAAAATTACCACCCAGAGCAGCAAAAGTTCCTTGTCAAGTTGCTGGGTTATGAGTATGAAATAATCTACAAACCTGGCAAGGAAAATAAAGTGGCAGACGCATTGTCCAGAAGCAATGGAGGTCAAGCATTGTGGACAGCATGTGAGCCTAATGACGCATGCCTTACTGCCATTAGCAGAGCGAAGTGGAATGTATGGACAGAAATCAAAGAGGCAATGGAGATTGATCCTCAAAGACAAGAGCATGCCAAGAAGATCAAGAATTTTGACCCTAAGGTTAGTAAATTCACCCTAAAGAATGGATATATTTGGCACAACCAGCAGGTGTATGTACCAAACATACCAGGACTGAGAGGAAAGATATTGAATCACTTCCAAACCTCACGGGAAGGAGGACATTACATGCGGATCAAGCTATACTTTTGGTCGGAAGGATTCAAGGCAAAAAGGTAAGAAGAAAAACAGCAGTTGTGACATTTGCCCATGGATAAAACCAGAAGATGGCAAGACCAAAGGATTGCTACAACCTTTGCGATTACCCATACAAGTTTGGGAAGACTATAATGACATCCAGCAGCAGTTTTCCAACTTTCACCTTGAGGACAAGGTGAGTCTTCAAGAAAGGGGGATTGTTGAGAACCTAAGTATGCAGGAAAGGCAATGGGCAGAAAATGGGGCAGCAAAGGAGAGCATGGGCCAGAAAATGTGCACAACAAGCCTGGCAACAGCAAGTGTGCAGCCCGGCAGTGAGGCCTGGGCGTTCCTAATCAATGAAGGACATTCATGCCAACAAGAGTTCCAGCAGAAGAAGGATATTTGCATCAAGAAGAACTCCAGCAGCAGTAAGATGTTTATGCCAAGCAGAGTTCTAGCAGCAGCAGGACATCCATGCCAAGCAGAGCTCCAGCAGCAGCAGGACATCCATGCCAAGAAGAGTTCTATCAGCAGTAGGACACTCATGATGAGTTCCAGTAGCAATAGGATAGTCGCGACAAGAAGAATTCTAAGGGCAGAAGGATATGCATTCAGAGTCCTAGTCCTACAAGGATTAGGCAAGAGGAAGTGCAGCTGCTGTAAAATACAAGATAAGGTAGGAATTCTAGTCTAGTAGAAATTCAAGAAAGACCAAGAATCCTAGTAGAATTAGGAAACATTTGGATAAGGTCTATCTTGATAATGTTTTATTTGACTTAGAAAAGCTTGTTGACTTAGGAAAACATATCCTAAGTGGATAAGGAACCTAAGTACTAGTTAAATTAGGATAAGGCTGTCTTAGGACTATAAATACAGCCCATTATTTGTGAGGAGCTCATAAGCTACGAATTTTGTTATTTTCTCATTCATTAATCAAGAATCAAAGGTAAGCATTCTTGCTCACATTCTTGTTTATATTTTCGGTTATCTTTTAAGAGTTGTCTTGAGATAACTTGGGCTTAAGTTAAGGTTAAGAGTTGTCTTCCTTGCTTAAGAGCTAAGGTTGAAGTTAAGAGTTGTCTTCTTCAACCAAGGCAAGTTGTGATAGGTTTAAGAGTTGTCTTGCCTATCCAACATATCTTTATATATATTAGTTAACCCGAAGGACAGCTTAGGGGATATAAAATAAGAAAAGAACTCAAGAATCAAATGGGACAGCAAGTTAGGAAGGATTCCAGTAGGCGTGCTGACCCCTAAGGTGTAGAAAAGTTGGGGAAAAATTGGGACCCCCGACAATTCGGCAGTGCACGGGACAAATTTCTGAGATTGACCGGAACATCCCCGTGGGCATGGCAGCAGTGATGGATGCATTTGGCAGTGTGCGGGATGAACTTCTGGGAGTCACCAGAACATCCCCGGGTGTGGCACCGGTGTTGGACACGTTGGCTGTGTGCAGGATGAACTTCCGGGAGCGACCGGAACATCCCTGCAGGTGCGCAGCGTCATCGGGCGCACTTGGCAGTGCACAGGACATTCTTCCTGGAAAGACCGGAACATCCCCGCAGGCATGTCAGAGGCTTTGGTCGCTTGGCCATGCACGGGATGAACTTCCGGAGTGACTAGTACATCCCCGCGGGCAGGCAGAGGCTTCGGTCGTGTTTGGCAGTGCATGGGACGAACTTCGGGGGGCGACGGGAACATTCCCGCGGGCGCTGCAGCGGCGTCGGATGCATTTGGCAGTGCTTGGGACAAACTTCTGGGAGCAACTGGAACATCCCCGTGGGCGTGGCAGGTGTCGGCGCATTTGGCAGTGCGCGGACGAATTCCAGGAGCGACCGGAACATCCCCGGGCACAGCAGCAGCATCGGGCAGCTCGGCAGTGCGCGGGACAAACTTCCGGGAGTGACCAGAACATCCCTGCAGGCGCAGCACCGGCATCGGGTGCACTTGGCAGTGCACAGGACATTCTTCCTGGAAAGACCGGAACATTCCTGCAGGTGCATCAGAGGCTTCTTTGCTTGGCCATGCATGGGATGAACTTTCGGGAGCGACAGAAACATCCGTGTAGGCACATCTGAGGCTTCGGGTGCGTTGGGCAGTGCACAGGACGAACTTCCAGGAGTGACCTGAACATCCACAGGGTGGGGCATAGGTGTCGGGCTTGTATGGAAGTGCACAGGACGAACTTCGGGGAGCAACCAGAAAAATCCTCGTGGGCTCGCAGAGGCATCGGACGAGTTTGGAAGTGCTCGGGACGAACTTCTGGGAGCGATCGAATATTCCCAGGGCATAGTAGGGCGTCGGGCGCATTCGGTAGGGCAGGATGAACTTCTGGGAGCGACTGAATATTCCTGCGGGCATGGCAAGGGTGTCGGGCGCATTCGGCAGTGTGCAGAACAAACTTCTGGGAGCGACCAGAACATCCCTGCGGGCATGGCATATGCTTCCTGTGCATTCGCAGTGCACGGGACGAACTTCTGGGAGCAACTGGAACATCCCTGCAGGCACGGCAGCGGCTTTGGGCACGTTCGGCAGTGCACAGGATAAACTTCTGGGAGCGATCGTAAAATCCCTGCAGGCTCAGAAGAGGCATCTGACACATTCAGCAGCACTCGGGACAAACTTCTGGGAACGACCGGAACATCCCCGTGGGCATGGCAAAGGCTTCGGGCACGTTGGACAGTGCGCGGGATGAACTTTCGGGTGCAACCAAAACATCCCGTGGGCACGGCAGAGGCTTCAGGAGCGTTCTGCAGTGCGCGGGACAAACTCTGGAGCGACCAGAACATCCCTGTGGGAGCAGCAAGGGCTTCGGGCATGTTGGGCATTGCGTGGGATGAATTTTCGGGAGCGACCGAAACTTCCCCGTGGGCAAGGTACAGGCGTCAGTTGCATTCAGCACCACATGGGCAAACTTCTGGGAGAATTTGGAACATCCTCACACGCACTGCAGAGTCATCGGGCATGTTCGGCAGTGCCGGGACGAACGTGTGGGTGTGACCGGAACATCCCCATGGGTGTGGCAGAAGCTTCGGGCGCATTTGGCGTTGTGCGGTATTAAATTTTGGGAGCTTCCGGAACATCCCTGCAGGAGCGGCAGAAGTGTCAGGCATGTTGGCAGTGCGTGGGACAAACTTTTGGGGAATGACTAAAACATCCCCACAGGGCGTGGTAGAGGTGTCGGTCGCATTTTGCAGTGCATGGGACAAACTTCAGGGAGCGACCGGAACATCCCCACTGGCACAGCAGAAGCATCGGGTGCATTCAGCAGTGCACAGGATGAACTTCGGGGAGTGATTAGAACATCCCACGGGTGCAGCAGCATTGTGAGGTGTGTATGGCAGTGTGTGGGACAAACTTTCGAGAGCGACCGGAAAATCCCCGCCGGTGCAGTATCAGCGTCAGGCACGTTCAGCTTGCAAGGGATGAACTTCTGGGAGCGACCGGAACATCCCCACAGGCACAACATTGGTGTGCGGTGCATTCAGCAGTGCGTGGGAATGAACTTCCGGAAGCAACTGGAACATCCCCACTGGCACAGCAGAGGCTTTGGGTGCGTTTGGCAGTACGCAGGATGAACTTCTGAGACCGACCGGAACATCCCCGCTGGGTGCAGCAGCGGCATTCAGTGCAATCGGCAGTGCACGGAACAAACTTCTCGAGAGTAACCGGAACATCCCCTCAGGGCAAGTCTGAGGCTTCGGGTGTGTTGGGCAATGCACAGGATGAACTTCTGGAAGTGACTGGAACATCTCCGCGGCGTGGCAAGGACTTCGGGTACATTGAGCAGTGTGCAGGATGAACTTCAGGTAGTGACTGGAACATCCCTGAGGGAGCTGCAGATGCATCGGGCATGTTCAGTAGTGCGCAAGGCTGACTTCTGGGTGCGACTGGAACATCCCCGTGGGCAGGTTAGAGGTGTTGGGCGCATGCAACAGTGCATGGGACAAACTTACAGGAGCGGCTGGAACAACCCTGCGGGATCAGCAGTGGCGCCGGGTGCATTTGGCAATGTGTGGGAGGAACTTCTGGGAGCGATCGGAATATACCCGCGGGCTTGGCAAAGGCATCAGACATGTTCACCAGTACTAGGGGCGAACTTCCAGGAGCGACCAGAACATCCATGCGGATGCAGCAGAGGCAGCAGGCACATTGAGCAGTGCTTGGGATGAACTACCAGGAGCGACCAGAACATCCCCACAGACATGGCAGAGGCATTAGGCACATTCAGCAGTGCATGGAACAAACCTCCTGTTGCGACCGGAACATCCCCACAGGTGTGGTAGAGGTGTCGGGCATGATCAGTAGTGCCCAAGATGAACTTCTGGAAGCGACCAGAACATCCCCGCAGGTGTGGCAGCGGCATTTGGTGCCTTTGGTAGTGTGTGGGATGAATTTTCTGGAGTGATCAAAAAATCCCCGTGGGCTTGGCAGAGGCGTCTAACGTGTTCAGCAGCAGTCGGAACAGCACCACAGACGTGGAAGAGGCTTTATGCTTGTTTGGCAGTGCACGGGACAAACTTATGGGAGTGACCGTTACATCCCCAAGGGCACATGTTGGGGTCCCGATTTTTCCCCAACTTTTCTACACCTTAGGGGTCAGCACGCCTACTGGAATCCTTCCTAACTTGCTGTCCCGTTTGATTCTTGAGTTCTTTTCTTATTTTATATCCCCTAAGCTGTCCTTCGGGTTAACTAATATATATAAAGATATGTTGGATAGGCAATACAACTCTTAAACCTATCACAACTTGCCTTGGTTGAAGAAGATAACTCTTAACTTCAACCTTAGCTCTTAAGCAAGGAAGACAACTCTTAACCTTAACTTAAGCCCAAGTTATCTCAAGACAACTCTTAAAAGATAACCAAAATATAAACAAGAATGTGAGCAAGAATGCTTACCTTTGATTCTTGATTAATGAATGAGAAAATAACAAAATTCGTAGCTTATGAGCTCCTCACAAATAATGGGCTGTATTTATAGTCCTAAGACAGCCTTATCCTAATTTAACTAGTACTTAGGTTCCTTATCCACTTAGGATATGTTTTCCTAAGTCAACAAGCTTTTCTAAGTCAAATAAAACATTATCAAGATAGACCTTATCCAAATTGTTTCCTAATCCTACTAGGATTCTTGGTCTTTCTTGAATTTCTACCTAGACTAGAATTCCTACCTTATCTTGTATTTTACAGCAGCTGCACTTCCTCTTGCCTAATCCTTGTAGGGCTAGAACT
>BNST01001239.1:0-23124 GCA_019650275.1 Xylocarpus granatum
ATGAAAAGCCCAAATAACTCTTGGATTGATCTATGGATACCCATATCAAGCCCAAAGCCCAATTCAAGCTAACTACTAAAGGACGAAATAACGGCTAGTTTTTTAAATTGAAAGATATGCTGTTATGTGTTGTACCTAGCTGTTAGAAAAGTAAAGTAAGCTTGTACCTAGCCGTTAGGATGTTGTATATAAAAACCCAAGCTGTGTAAATATTTGGACATAGAATACAAAAGCTCTTCAATTTTCTCTCTTCATCTATTTTCTCTCTACTTGCATTTTTTTATTTGTTTATGTTGAATCTTTGAAATTGTGAGCTAAACACATTCAAATTCTATTTATCAACATGGTATCAGAGCAAGGTTGCATTTAGGGAGCTCATTTCATCATCTCTCCTTTATTTTTTACTCTCTCTTGGTTGTGTGATCAATCTCCATTGTGCAAGGCCAAGTTGCTGACATTAAAATGGCAGCACAAGTGGGAAGTAGTTCTGCCAAGAGAGAGAATTTTTTCAATGTTGATTCCGACTACAAAATCACCACTAAGCTTACTACCTTTCCTCTAAATGGAAGGAATTACTCTACATGGGTGACGAATGCGACAAGGGCCTTACTGGGCATGAGAGTTCTGGGATTTGTTGATGGAGAAATTAATCAACCTAAGGTGGGAGATAAAGAATATGCTGAATGGAGATATGTTGATAATCTTGTCATTACTTGGATTATCAACTCCATTGATCAATCCTTGGTTGGTGCCTTCAACAAAGCCAAAACTGCCAAAGACCTTTGGAATGCACTTGCTAGAAGGTTCGGAAATCAAGGTAATCTCTTAAAAGTCTATGAGTTGAGGGAAATCATCACAAATGCCAAGATGAATGGAAGTGATTTCCTTTCCTACTCCAACAAAATCAAGGAAGCATGGGATGAATTGGAGTGTTTGAGGCCGATTACTACCAATGAGGAAGAATTGGAGAAAAGGGCCAATGAAGATCTTGTTTGTTTCCTCTTGGCAGGATTGGGGCCTAGTTTTGGGGACCTTAGGAATCAAATTCTAAGGAATAAGGAGATGCCACCATATGATGATGTGGTGAATATTGTGGATAGGGAATTGATGGCTAGAGAAGCGTTTGATAGAGATGAGCCTAAAATTGAGAAAGGTGCATTTGCGGAGGCAAAAGAAGCAGCAATGGTAACACAAGGGTTGAAAGAAAGCAAAACCATCAAATGTGAAAGATGTGGAAGACTAGGACACATCAAAAGAAATTGTAGGTTTTGTGATCATTGTGGAAAGTTTGGGCATAACAAGGATAAATGTTTTGAGCTTCATCCTCACTTGAAGAAGGAGAATAAAGCCAAAATTTCAGAAGAATTAAACCACACATCAGAGGCAAACTTGTCCACAAACCTCATTGAGCAATTTGCAAAGTTCCTTCAATGTCAAAGGCCAAACACCTCTCAAGGTTTGATCTCTAATTTATCTTTAAATATTGATCCTTGGGTTATAGACTCGGGTGCTACAAATCACATGTTTAGAAGTAAAAATTTAGCTTCTAAAATTGAGTCTATAGGAAAGGATAAAAGGGTGAGTATAGCTAATGGAAAAGATATACCGATTAGTGGTTTAGGACACTTGAATATTTTGTCTAAGCATACTAAAGGTCTTTATATGCCATGTTTTTCTTCAAATTTGTTGTCCGTAAGTAGAATTACTAAAGATTTAGATTGTTATGTTATATTTGAACCTAATAAAGTAACATTTCAGGACATCAAGACCGGACAATTGATTGGTGAGGGAAGAGAGAAAAATGGGCTGTATGTTTTGGAAGATTCAAGCAAAGCCTTTAAAGTAGATAGCAGCAAAATCCAAGAACTTTGGCATGCTAGATTAGGGCATCCTCCTAGTCATATTTTGCAAAAATTAGTTCCTAACTTGAAATTTGATAAGATCAAAGATTGTAGTTCTTGTATTTTAGGAAAACAAACTAAGATACCTTTTGTACAATCTCATCATGAATATAATGATTTATTTGCTTTGGTACATTCTGATTTGTGGACTTCTCCCACTCTATCTCATAAGGGCTTCAAATATTTTGTAACTTTTATAGATCATAAATCTAGGTATACATGGATTTATCTTATTAAAAGGAAATCTGAGGTTTTTTGTTGTTTCAGAGAGTTTGTAATATTGATTGAAAACCAATTCGATAAGAAAGTTAAGGTGTTGAGAACTGATAATGGAGGAGAGTATGTGAACAACTTGTTTAAAGAGTTTTTAGTTAGTAAAGGAATTGTTCACCAAACTACTTGTCCTTACACTCCAGAACAAAATGGAGTGGCTGAACGTAAGAATAGGCATATTTTAGAGGTGGCAAGAACTATGATGTTCTATCACAATGTACCTAGAGAGTTTTGGGGGGAAGCTATTCTCACAGCGACACATCTTATTAACCGAACACCATCCATGGTACTGAAAGGAAAGACACCAATTGAGATTGCTTATAGTACCCAACCAAACTTGTCCTATCTTAGAATTTTCGGATGTGTATGTTATGTACATATGCCAAGTCATTCAAGAGATAAATTAAGTGAAAGAAGCATTAAATGCATCTTTTTAGGTTATTGTGTGGATACTAAGGGTTATAGGTGCTATAATCCCTTAACTAAGGACAAGTATATCTCTAGAAATGTTACTTTCGTAGAAAATGACTCATATTTTCATAGCATTGGTAATGGAAAAGGTGAAGTTGATGATCCACTTCCTTTAGCCATAATACACAAGTATATACCACCATCTAGTGACGTACTAGGCAACCATGACCTACAATTGAGTGGTGATAACATAGAATCACAAGATCAAGAGTCTAATGAGGGTGAAACTAGCAATGAAAATCTAAATGCACATTCACCTAGTGAAGTACGTGAAGATTTACCGTTATCTTCTTGTAGACCTAGAGACGAGGGAGAGCAAAATGAAATACATAGGGATGAACATTCGAATGTTCAAATAGAATCATTATCTAGTAACCAAGATGGACCATCTATTAGTATACGAAGTGAGGGGGAGCATGTTGCACCTATGCAAGGCCAAAATCCCCCACTTAGAAGATCTCAAAGAATTCGACAATCTTCATCGGATTGGATGAAGAAAAGAGTGTTTTTCCACGGTAACAAAGTAATCGCACACCCTCTTGACCACTACTACACCTTAGGAAATGTAAAAGAGAGTTTTAGAGCCTTTTTAACTAAAGTAGACACCATTAAAGATCCTAATAACTTTAAGGAAGCTAGAGAATTATCAGTTTGGAGACAAGCCATGCAAGAGGAATTGGATGCTTTAGTTAAAAATAATACATGGGAATTAGTACCTTTACCTTTGGGAAAGAAGGTTGTAGGATGCAAATGGGTGTATAAGACTAAGTTAAATAGTGATGGAACCTTGGACAAACATAAGGCTAGGTTAGTGGCCAAAGGCTTCACTCAAACCTACGGCTTAGACTATACAGAAACTTTTGCACCAGTTGCAAAAATGAACACTATTAGGGTGCTTCTCTCCTTAGCGGCTAATTATAATTGGGATTTACATCAAATGGATGTGAAGAATGCTTTCTTGCAAGGAGAGTTAGAGGAAGAGGTTTACATGAGTTTACCTCAAGGATATGATGTTATGGTTCCAAATACACATGTTTGCAAATTGAAGAAAGCCATATATGGATTAAAGCAATCACCAAGAGCATGGTATAATAAGTTGCATAATGCATTGTGTTCTCAAAATTTTAAAGTGAGTGATGCTGATCATTCCTTATTTATTAAGCACTCAAGTGAGGGATCTACCATTGTTCTTATTTATGTGGATGATATTATCATCACCGGTTGTGACATTAATGGCATTAAGAGCATTAAAACATATTTGAAGTCTGCATTTGATGTTAAAGATTTGGGAAACTTACGATATTTTCTAGGTATAGAAATCGCTTATTCCAATGAAGGGCTATTTCTATCCCAAAGAAAATATGTTCTTGATTTGTTAAGTGAGACAGGAAAACTTGGAGCAAAGCCAGCTGTGACACCTATGGAGGCACTAAGAAGGAAGAAAGAGGATAACAAGCATGAAAACGAACATGACAAGGAGGAGCCATACAAGGACATCAAGCTTTATCAAAGACTTGTAGGTAAGCTTATATATTTAACTATTACACGACCTGATATTGTTTTTTCTGTGCAACAGGTAAGTCAACACATGTCATGCCCAAAGAATATACACATGGAAATGGTGAATAGAATTTTAAGGTACATAAAACAAGCACCGGGGCAAGGAATCTTGATGAGAAGAAATGGCCACCACAAGATATGTGCTTACACAGATGCGGATTGGGCCGGTAACTTCGAGGACAGAAGATCAACCACTGGTTATTGCACATTCGTGGGAGGTAATTTGGTGACTTGGAAAAGCAAGAAGCAAAGTGTAGTTGCAAGATCGAGTGCAGAAGCTGAATATAGAGCTATGGCATCTACTACGAGTGAATTGGTTTGGATAAAATCATTAGTGGAAGACTTAGGATTTTCAGTTGAAACACCTATAGACATGTACTGTGATAACAAGGCAGCAACACACATTGCATCTAATCCGGTGTTCCATGAGAGGACCAAGCACATCGAAGTTGATTGTCACTTCACAAGAGAAAAGTACTTGAGCAAAGTGATCAACATGCCTTATGTGAAGAGTGAAGATCAACTTGCGGATATATTCACCAAACCATGTACTCATCAACAACTTCTTAAGGTGAGTTCCAAGTTGAACTTCTTCAATTTGTACAAGTCCAACTTGAGGGGGAGTGTTGAAAGATGAAAAAGCCCAAATAACTCTTGGATTGATCTATGGATACCCATATCAAGCCCAAAGCCCAATTCAAGCTAACTACTAAAGGACGAAATAACGGCTAGTTTTTTAAATTGAAAGATATGCTGTTATGTGTTGTACCTAGCTGTTAGAAAAGTAAAGTAAGCTTGTACCTAGCCGTTAGGATGTTGTATATAAAAACCCAAGCTGTGTAAATATTTGGAGATAGAATACAAAAGCTCTTCAATTTTCTCTCTTCATCTATTTTCTCTCTACTTGCATTTTTTTATTTGTTTATGTTGAATCTTTGAAATTGTGAGCTAAACACATTCAAATTCTATTTATCAACACTAATTGATTGCGAAAATCCAAGCCAAGAAGAAGACCGGCATTGGCAGGACAGCAATCCAAGTAGGAGAAGGAGATTGATGGCATAAAGAACTCCAGCAGCATGATGTCAATCCTTCAGCAAGATGACCACGCCAAAGAGAAGTCTTGGAGAGGAAGGACACGCCATAGCAGAAGTTCTAATCCAAGAAGAAAACAGCAAGAAGAAGTTCAGCAGCTGTAGGAGAGAAGACAAGATAAAGTTAGAAAGACTTAGTCAAAATAGGAATTCTAGCCTTAGTAGGAATTCAAGAAAGACCAAGAATCCTAGTAGTATTAGGAAACAATGGGATAAGGTCCATCTTGATAATGTTTTAGTTGACTTAGAAAAGCTTGTTGACTTAGGAAAATATATCCTAAGTGGATAAGGAACCGAAGTACTAGTTGAATTAGGATAAGGCTGTCTTAGGAAAACATATCCTATGTGAGGAGGAGATATGCTCCAAATTTTGTATTTTTCTCATTCATTAATCAAGAATCTAGATTAGCATTCTTGCTTACATTTTTGTTTATATTTTTGTTTATCTTTTAAGAGTTGTCTTGAGATAAATTGGGCTTAAGACAAGGTTAAGAGTTGTCTTCCTTGCTTAAGAGCTTAGGTTGAAGTTAAGAGTTGTCTTCTTCAACCAAGGCAAGTTGTGATAGGTTTAAGAGTTGTCTTACCTATCCAACATATCCTTTTATATAAGGAAAGGCAGTGGGCAGAAAATGGGGCGACAAAAGAGAGCATGGGCCAGAAAATGTGCACAACAAGCATGGTAACAGCAAGTGTGCAGCCCAGTGGTGAGGCCCGACCAGTATTTAACTTAATCCTAATTAATGAAGGACATCTATGCCAAGCAGAGTTCCAACAGCAGCAGGACATCCATGCCAAGGAGAATTCCAGCAGCAGCAGAACATCTATGCCAAGAAGAGTTCTACCAACAGCAGGACACGCATGATGAATTCTAGTAGCAATGGGATACTTATGGCCAAGTAGAATTCTAGGGGTAGAAGGATTTGCATTGAGAGTCCTAGTCCTAGAAGGATAAGTCAGGAGGAAGTCCAGCTGTTGTAGAATACAAGATAAAGTAGGATTAGGAAACATTGGATAAGGTCTATCTTGATAATGTTTTAGTTGTCTTATAAAACTTTGTTGACTTAGGAAAATATATCCTAAGTGGATAAGGAACCTAAGTACTAGTGGAATGAGGATAAGACTGCCTAACACTATAAATTCAACCCATTATTTGTGAGCAAAAACAAATGCTCCGAATTTGTATATTTTCATTCATTAATCAAGAATACAGGTTAGCATTCTTGCTTCTATTCTTGTTTATATTTTGGTTATCTTTTAAGAGTTGTCTTGAGATAACTTGGGCTTAGGACAAGGTGAATAGTTGTCTTCCTTGCTTAAGAGCTAAGGTTGAAGTCAAAGAGTTGTTTTCTTCAACCAAAGCAAGTTGTGATAGGTTTAAGAGTTGTCTTGCCTATCCAACATATCTTTTATACATTAGTTAATCCTAGAAGACAGCTTAGGGGACATAAATCTAAGAAAAGAACTCAAGAATCAAACAGGACAGCAAGTTAGGAGAGGTTTTAGTAGTCGTGCTAACCCCTAAGGTGTAGAAAAGTTGGGGAAAAAGTCGGGACCCTAAGAGTTTGGCATTGTGCTGGACGAACATTTTGCAGCGATAAGAATATCCCCTCGGGCATGGCAGAGGCTTCAAGCACGTTGGGCAGTGCGTGGTATGAACTTCTGGGAGCGACTGGAACTTCCCCATGAGCACAGCAGAGAAATCGGGTGCGTTCGGCAGTGTGCGAGATGAACTTTGGGGAGTGACCAGAAAATCCTTGTGGGCTTGGTAGAGGCATTAGTTGCACTCAGTGGTGTGCAAGACAAACTTCCAGCAGCAACCAGAACAGTCCCGCACATGCAGTAGCAGCAGTAGAGATACTCGGTAGTGCACGGGACAAACTTCCTAGAGCAACTGGAACATCCAAGGGGGGCATGGCAGAGGCTTCGAGTGCATTGGGCACTACATGGGACGAACTTTCGCTAGCAACCAGAACATCCCCATGGGATTGGCAGAGGCATCGAGCATGTTTGGCAGTGCACAGGATGAGCTTGGGGAGCAATTGGAACATCCCTGCAAGCGTGGCAGTAGCATCAGGCGTGTTTGGCAGTGCACCTGATGAACTTCTAGGAGCTACTAGAACATCCCCTTGGGTGCAGGAGGGGCTTCTGGTGCGATAGGAACATCCTCATGGGCATGCCAATGATATTAGACACATTCGGCAGTACGGGGGACCAACTTCACAAAGTGACCAGAACATTCCCACAGGAGCAGCAGAGGCCTTGAGCATGCTGGGCAGTGTGTAGGATGAACTTCGAGGATTGATCAGAACATCCAGCGAGCATGGCAGAGACATCGTGCACGTTCGGCTGTGCCGGACGAAGTTTCGGGAGTGATCAAAAAATCCCAGCGGGCTCGGCAAAGGCATTAGAAGCGTTCGGCAATGTGTGGGACAAACTTCTGAGAGCAAACAAAACATCCCCGCGGGCGTGATTGAGGTGTCGGGTGCATTCGGCAGCGTGCAGGATGAAATTCTGGGAGCGACGTGAGCACCACGCAGGTGCAACAGCGGCATTGGGTGCATTGGCAATGTGCAGTACGAACTTCCAAGAGCAAGCAAAGCATCTCCTTGGGCATGGGAACAACAATGGGCGCATTTGTGTTGGGGTCCTGATTTCTTGTCCCAACTTTTCTACACCTTAGGGGTCAGTATGACTTTTAAAACCTTTCCTAACTTGCTGTCTCGTTTGATTCTTCAGTTCTTTCTTTAGATTTATGTTCCCTAAGCTGTCCTTCAGGATTAACTAATGTATAAAAGATATGTTGAATAGGCAAGACAACTCTTAAACCTATCACAACTTGCCCTGGTTGAAGAAGACAACTCTTAACTTCAACCTAAGCTCTTAAGCAAGGAAGACAACTCTTCACCTTGTCTCAAGCCCAAGTTATCTCAAGACAACTCTTAAAAGATAACCAAAATATAAACAAGAATAGAAGCAAGAATGCTAACTTGATTCTTGATTAATGAATGCAAATATACAAAATTTGGAGCATCTCTCCATGCTAACAAATAATGGGTTGTATTTGTAGTATTGGAGAGCCTTTTTCTAATTTAACTAGCACTTAAGTTTCTCATTTACTTACGACAAGTTTTCCTAAGTCAAGAAAGTTTTCTTAGACAACTAAAATCTTATCAAGATACACCTTATCCAAATATTTCCTAATTCTACTAGGGTTCTTAGTCTTTCTTGAATTTCTACCCAGACTAAAATTCCTATGTTATCTTGTATTCTACAGCAGCTGGACTTCCTCTTGGCTTATACTTCTAGGACTAGGACTCTCAATGCGTATCCTTCTGCCCTTAGAATTCTTCTTGTTACAACAATCCTATTGCTACTAAAATTCATCATGCGTGTCCTGCTGCTGATAGAACACTTCTTGGCATAGATGTCCAGCTACTAGTGGAATTTTCCATGGCATGGATCTCCTGCTGCTGTTGGAACTCTGCTTAGCATAGATGTCCTATGTTGCCTAGTTTATGTTGCCATGCTTGTTGTGCACATTTTCTGGCCCATGCTCTCCTTTGCTGCCTCATCTTTTGCTCGTTGCCTTTCCTGCATACTTACGTTCTCAACAATCCCCCTTTCTTGAAGACTCACCTTGTCCTCAAGGAGAAAGTTGAAAAACTGCTGTTGGATGTCATTATAGTCTTCCTAAACTTGTATAGGCAATGGCAAAGCTTGTAGCAATCCTTTGGTCTTGCCATCTTCTGGTTTTCATCCATGGGCAAATGTCACAATTGCTTTCTTTCTTCTTGACTTCTGCCTTGAATACTTCTGACCAAAAGAATAGCTTGATCTGCATGTAACTACAAAACCATCCTGAATGTCCTTCTTGTGAGTTGTGGAAGTGATTCAAGTTCTTCCCTCTTAATCCCGGTATGTTTCGTACATACACCTGCTAGCTGTACCAAATATACCCATTCTTAATAATGAATTTACTAACCTTAGAGTCAAAATTCTTTATCTTTTCAGTGAGCTCTTGGCTTTGCGAATCAATCTCCGTTGCCTCTTTGATTTCTGTCTATACATTCCACTCCGCTCCGCTAATGGCAGTGAGGCATGCGTCATTAGGCTTACATGCTGCCCAACATGCTTGACCTCTAATGCTTCTGGACAATGCGTCTGCCACTTTTTTTCCTTGCCTAGTTTGTAGATTATTTCATACTCGTATCCAAACAACTTGACAAGGAACTTTTGCTGCTCTGGTGTGGTAATTTTCTGCTCCATAAGGCTTCTCAAGGGTTGTTGATACGTAATGATTAGGAATTTCTTCACAGGAAGGTAAGGTTGCCATACCTTGACTACATGGATGATAGCCAACATCTCCTTGGCGTATATTGACCATTCCTTCTTCATAGGTCCTATGACTTCGCATGTATGCAATAGGTCTTCTAGCTTGACTCAAGAGAACACTTATTCCATCTTGACATGCTTTGGTGTGAAGCTCGAATGCATTTGTGAACAAATCGACAGTAGTAGCCTATCAAGTCTAGAAATCCTCTAAGTTATGTGACATTCTTAGAAGTTGGCCATGTTTGCATGGCTCCTATTTTCCATTGGTCTACCTTCACTCCATCCCCAGATATGATGTGACCGAGAAATTTCAAGTTCCTCTTGCATGAACATGCACTTGGATGGCTCGATAATGAAGTTATTTCTTCTTAACACCTCTAGCACTTTTGCCAAATGTTCTAGGTGATCATCATGGTTCTTAGAATAGACCAAAATGCCATCAAAGAAAACTAAGACAAACTTATGCAAATATGGTTTGAAGACGTCGTTCATGGCTACTTGAAAGATGAAGGGTGCATTGCATAGTCTGAAGGGCATAAATAGGTACTTGTAGTGTCCACTATGAGTCTGAAATGCTATCATCTACACATCCTCTTCTTTCCTGCATACTTGATGATATCTAACCTTGAGATCCAGCTTGGTAAACAACTTTGCTCTATGTAGCTCATCCAACATATCATCAATTGTTGGGATCAAAAAACGATCCTTCATAGTGGCTTGGTTGAGTGCCCGGTAATCGTTGCAAAACCTCCAAGTTCCGTCTTTCTTTCTAACAAGTAGAATGGGAAAAGAAAAAGGTGAGATGCTAGGTTGGATAATACCTTGCTGTAGCATCTCTTCCACTTGTCTTTCTATCTCGTTCTTTTAGAAGTGTGCATACTAGTAAGGTGCTACATTAATTGGCTTGGTCTCGTCGATTAATGGGATGGTGTGGTCATAATGTCTTGAGGGTGGTGGCCCTAGTGGATCTCCTAAGACATCTCCAAGCTACTCTAGTAGGTTCCTTACTATCAATGGTATGTCTTTGTGCGTGTTCTGTCCTTCATGATGTTCGGTTGTGTTTTCCTCTTTTATGGCCAAGAGAATTGCAAAACACTATGCCCTTTTTCTGTATAGTCATTCAAGGGTACTTACCTCACAATGATGTGCTGCATTGGTGGTGGATGCCTCCCACGTTCAGTTCCTTCCCTTCCATTGAAAGCGCATGGCCGTGGATTCGTAGTCGACATTATCTTGCCCATGGTTTTAAGCCAAGTATTGCCTAAAACTACATCAAGACCTTCCAAGGTTAACACATGCAGTTCTGCCTCTATCTTGACTCCTTGAATCTAAATAGCTACTGCCTGGATAACTTGTCTGCTTGCCACTCTTACCTCAAAGAGTGCAATCCTTTTTGGATGTAGCTGAAGTGTTTTGACCAGTTTTGTGTTGATGAAGTTATGGATAGCTCCACTATCAATCAACACCAAGATGTTTTTCCTATTAATGGTTACGAACAACCTTATGGTAGTAGGCTTGGTAGTTGCCCCTACTGCATGCAAGTTGATTTCACCTTCTTCCGCATGATCTAGGGAGTGTTCTAGCTCTGCTTCGTCCTCACTGTTCATGTGGCTTTCTTGATCTTCCTCGCTACTTTCCTCGTGTTCTTCATCACTTACCACTTCCATGATGTTGAATAGCCCTTTCTTGCACTTGCGGCCAACTTTCCACTTATCGTTGAACCTAAAGCATAGGCCTCTCTCAATTCTTTTGTTGATCTCTTCAGTTGATAGTTTGAGAGGGTCTAAAATAGGTACAGTGATGGTGTTTGATCAATATTTGTGCCTTTCGAAACTTGCTGTATGCTATGCATATTTTCCACTACAGTTTGAACAATGAATGGTCTAAAGATCTGATGTCTTGTAGCTTGTGAAGCTGTCCGTGAAAGATCAGGAAGTCCTTCAATCTGGATAGAATTATGATTAGGAACTTTGTCTTCTGATCCAAGTTCAGCCAACAAGGCAGATTGGTCTTGCATAGTCCTTGTTGAATTTTTTTCTGGTGGATAATTTGTATAAGCATTGGAATGTTCTTACAATCCATTCAAAGACCTGTTTAATCCTATATCCAATTTAATTTACTGTTTTGTCACTCTTGGCAATGCTAATGAAGATGTAGAAGTGGTAGCATAAACTTGAATAGATGAATCAGGACATTAGACAGATGCATTGTTTGACTCTTCACAAGACATCTGCATTTTATCTTGGCATTCGAGCACACCAAGTCCTGTCCCTGGAGCACTTGTGTCCTTGGCGTCATCTTCACTTGGACATGTATACGCATCTTTTGTGTGTAATTCTTTTCCTTTACTATCATCAATTGGAATTATTGGTGATGAAATGTCTTCACTTGTTCTCCAGATTGGCATTTCAACAGATGAAGATAGTATTCTAAGTTCTGAACTAGTACAGCAATATTAGAATTTGATAAAGGACATACTTGTTTCCCATTAAACTCGGAGCAAATATTGGTAATGGTGGAGAGGCCGAAGTTATTCACCAATTCTTATGTAAACCACTATGTCTAGCCTATCCTTCTACCTTCTCAACCATAGGTGGCCTTAAGCCAACACCACCATTGATTAGCTCTCCCACATAGGTGATAGGATGCAAAATCAACCATTTCACCTCTCTCAACACCTTGTTTCTCAAAGTAAAATTCAGCCTTGGAGATCCATTTAGTTGGACCTCCCTTTTCAAAGGTAGGGAACTCAATTTTTACCTTAGGCTTGGTGTAATGGCTATGGCTATCATAGTGATGCCATTCCTTTCTCCTAGTTATCTGCCAAAGTTCTGCCTCATAACGAGTCCACATTCTCCTTGGCTTCCATGCTGTTGGCCTTTGATTCAAGAGCTCATCGTCGCTGTACTCATCATAAGGGTCATAAGGGCTGGTGCAAATTCGGTGGCACCTCCCTTCTGCACCCTAGACTCATCTGCCTTCTCCCCCTCTTTTTAAAGAGAAGTTGCTTATGGTCAGATTCATCCTCATGCACTTAGTGCCATGTAATTTTTGATAGATGCCTCCTAGATGTTTATGGCAGGTTGCTGTTCCTGGCCTGCTCAGTTTGGACTTGTTTTCCGACCACTTAGGGTGTGTCTCTGTTTAATTTTTCAAGAGAATGAATGATAGATGATAGTTGGTGTTTGACATCACTTACCTGGTCATGTATGGTGTGTTGTTCTCTCTCCAAGGTTAGGATTCTTCCAAAGTCCTTGTTAGTTCACTGTTGTGGCGAGGGTGAATGCTGCCTAAATGACATGGTGATGTGCTGCCTCTTGAATTTGATGTTGAACGTGCTGATCTCTTAACAAAAGTTCCAATTTGCTGAGGTCCCAATTTCTTGTCCCAACTTTTCTACACCTTAGGGGTCAGCACGATTTTCAAAACCTCTCCAAACTTGTTGTTCCGTTTGATTCTTGAGTTCTTTCTTTAGATTTACGTCCCCTAAGTTGTCCTTTAGGATTAATTAATGTATAAAGATATGTTGAATAGAAAAGACAACTCTTAAACCTATCACAACATGCCTTGGTTGAAGAAAACAACTCTTAAATTCAACCGAAACTCTTAAGCAAGGAAGATAACTCTTCACCTTGTCTTAAGCCCAAGTTATCTCAAGACAACTCTTAAAAGATAACCAAAATATAAACAAGAATAGAAGTAAGAATGCTAACTTGATTCTTGATTAATGAATGCAAATATACAAAATTCGGAACATATCTCCATGCTAACAAATAATGGGCTGTGTTTATAGTATTGGACAGCCTTTTCCTAAGTCAACAAGGTTTCCTGAGACAACTAGAATCTTATCAAGATAGATCTTACTCAAATATTTCCTAATTCTACTAGGATTCTTAGTCTTTCTTGAATTTCAACTTGAACTAGAATTCCTACCTTATCTAGTATTCTACAACGGTTGGATTTCCACTTGGCTTATCCTTCTAGGACTATCACTTTCAATGCGTATCTTTTTGCCCTTAGAATTCTTCTTGTCACAACTATCCTATTGCTACTGAAATTCATCATGTGTGTTGATGTGCTCTATCATGGAAATGAAGTTACTGCCATCTAAGAAGAGCTATACATGAGACGAGTTACTAGGGCAAGAGCCAAGCTTGTTACTTTACTCACCTACGTGGAGGGAAATTGATTTGCTAAATTGATTTCAATTTCAGCCAATGAGGATGATGATTTGTGGTCAATGAACATCAATAAATAAGGTGGCTAATAACTTAAATGATAAATTAATTATTATTTTAGTAGTTGGGTTTTAATTAATTAGTCGTAGTTTTCTAAGTAGTCATTAATGTGCAAATTTTTCGGAGCAAACTTGCTGGTTCAATAATAGAAGGCATGTTATTGTAATGGATTCAGAGTTTATGAATGAGCAGAATTTTGTTGAGTTGCATCCAAATTCTTATCTAAACGAATTATTTGTTTAGTGGTGAATTATCTATTGATTCTTATCACTTTTTGTTCTTTCTATCTTAGAGTGTGGCGAATCAACCTAGTAATCTTGCTTATGGCAATTTAATATTATCAAACTTGATTAACTAGTTTTTAACTTTTTTATTTTGATTCTTGATACTAATTGAAACTCCATTTCCTCTTCTTAAACTTTCCACAAGCTATCCCTATCACATTCCCACTTCAAATTTGTACAAAACCCTTTAGCTTCCTTAAAACACCTCTACAGATATAATAACTAACTCTAATTATGAATTTTCATCCACTCAACAACTATACCATATCCCAGCACCTTTTTCCATCCACAAAACACCAAAAGAAAATATACCCATTAGATCTTGATTCACCATTTGAAGATCCTTAAGGCATATCAGTTGGTATTAGAGCCTTTTTGAATCAAGAAACTCGTTCACTTGAAAATTTTAGGAAGAATTATGTCTGATGAGCCAGGAATAGATGATGAAGTTGGGGAGAGACAATGGCAGAGAAGAAATACCAAGGGATAATGGAATTGATGTTAAGTTGAAGATTCCAGCATTTCGAGAAACAAGTTCACCCGAGGAGTACTTAGAATGGGTGCAAAAAGTAGAGAAGGTGTTTGAGTACTATGATTATTTTGAACCAAGGAAGTGTAAGTTGGTAGCTCTTGAATTTATAGATTATGCCAATTTATGATGGGAAAACGAGAAAGTCAGGTGAAGAAGGATTGAACGATACGGATGTGTGTGGATACGGATGTGTGTGGATAGTAGGGCAATCAACAAGATTACGTAAAATATCGCTATCCTATCCCTAGACTTAATGATACGCTTGACAAGTTAAATGATGCTGCTATATTTTCTAAAATAGATCTCAAAAGTGGTTATCATCAGATTAGGATGAAAGAAGGGGATGAATGGAAAACCGCTTTTAAAACTAAACTTGGATGATATGAATGGATGGTTCCATTTGGTTTATCTATGAGATTGATGAATTACGTACTTAGGAATTTTATTGGTGATTTTGTTGTTGTTTATTTCGATGATATTCTGATTTACAGTGAAAGTTTAGAAACACATATAATTTATTTGAGAATGGTGTTTAAAGTGCTGAGAGAAGAGGAATTGTATGGCAATCTGAAGAAATGCCATTTTTGCCAAGACCATGTAGTTTTTCTTGGTTATGTGGTGTCAAAGCATGGTGTTGGAGTTGATGAAGAAAAGGTAAAGGCTATTAAGATTGGCCTATTCCAAGTAGTGTTGCTGAAGTGAGAAATTTCCATGAGTTAGCTTCTTTTTATAGAAGGTTTGTGAAGAATTTGAGTACTTTGCTTGCTCCTATTACTAAAATTATTAAGAAAGGAAGGGTTTTTGAATGGAATAAAGAAGCACAAAGGAGTTTTGAGTTGATTAAGGAGAAGTTGACAACTGCATCAATTTTAGCTTTACTTGATTTCACCAAAACTTTTGAATTGGAGTGTGATGCATCTGGTGTAGGAATTGTGGCTGTTTTTATGCAAGAGGGGCGTCTATTAGCATACTTTAGTCAAAAGTTGAGTGGTGCACAATTAAACTACTCAACCTATTACAAAGAGTTTTTTGCTTTAATTAGAGCTTTGGAGACATGGCAACATTATTTACTGCCTAAGGAGTTTGTTATTCACAATGATCATGAGTCCTTGAAGCATTTAAAGGGGCAAAGCAAGCTGAACGAAAGGCATGCCAAATGGGTGAAATTCTTGGAGTCTTTTCCTTACGTGATCAAGTACAAGAAAGGAAATGTTAACATTGTGGCTGATGCACTATCTCGAAGGTACTCTTTAATTTCCATGTTAAATGTTAAACTAATGGGCCTTAAGATGCTTGTAGATCAGTATAAAGACCACTCAAAGTTTGCATCAATATATGAGGAGTGCAAGAAAGGAGCCATGCAAGGATTCTATTGACATGATGACTATCTATTTAAACAAGGTAGACTATGCATCCCAAATTGTTCAATTCATGAGCACTTAGTGAGGGAAACTCATGGTGGAGGTTTAGCTGGTCATTTTGGAGAAAAGAAGACATTAGAGGCACTCAAGGAACACTTTTATTGGCCAGCCATGATCAAAGATGTTAAAAGAATCATAGAAAGATGTGTGATATACAAGAAAGCCAAGATCAAGGAGATGTCAAAAGGGTTATACATGCCATTGCCTGTACTAAACCAACTGTGGGAAGATCTAAGCATGGATTTTGTGGTTGGTTTGTCTAGAATGCAAAGGGGAAAAGATTCAGTTATGGTAGCTGTTGATAGGTTTTCCAAGATGTCTCATTTTATTCCTTGCCATAGGAAGAATGATGCTCAACATGTTGTTGATTTATTTTTCAAGGAGATTGTTCGATTGCAGGAGATTCTAAAAAGTATTGTTTAAGACCGTGATGCCAAATTCTTGAGTTACTTTTCGAAGACTTTATGGAAAAGACTTGGAACAAAACTACCCTTTAGCACAACATGCCATCCTTAAACCGATGGACAAACCAAAGTGGTAAATCGAACCCTTTTTTCCTTACTTTGTACTGTTGTTAACAAGAATTTAAAGAATTGGGATAACTATTTATCATATGTTGAGTTTGCTTATAATAGAAGTGTGCATAGAGGAACAAAGCATTCTCCATTTGAGATAGTTTATGGATTCAATCCTACAACTCCTCTTGATTTGTTGCCACTGCCTATTGAAGAAATAATTTGCTTTGATGGAAGCAAAAACGTTGAGTTTATCAAATCTCTACATGAGAGTGTGAAGAAACAAATTGAAAAGAAAAATGAAGAATACGCACGGTTAGCAAACAAAAGGAGAAAAAGAATTCAATTTGCACTAGGAGATTTAGTTTGGATTCACCTTCGTAAGGAAAGGTTTCCAACACAAAGAAAATACAAAACAATACCAGGGGCTGATGGTCCTTTTAGAATTGTTGAAAAGGTGAATGATAATGCTTATAAGATCGAATTGCCCAAAGATTATAATGTTTCTGCTACATTCAATGTAAGGGATCTTTCTCCTTACTTAGAAGATGATTTTAAAGACACAAAGGAGAAGGATTTGAGGGGAAAATCTAATTCAACAAGGAGGAGATGATGTGCTCCATCATGGAAATGAAGTTGTTGCCATCCAAGAAGAGCCATACATAGGACCAGTTACTAGGGCAAGAGCCAAGCTCGTTACTTTACTCACTTTCATGGAGGGAAATTGATTTGCTGAATTGAGTTCAATTTCAGCCAATAAGGATGATCATTTGTGGTCAATGAACTTCAATAAATATGGTGGCTAATAACTTAAATGATGTATTAATTATTGTTTTAGTAGTTAGTTTTTAATTAATTAGTCTTAGTTTTCCAAGTAGTATTAATGTGCAAATCTTTTAGGCATGTTATTGTGATGGATTCAGAGTTTATGAATGAGTAGAATTTTGCTGAGTTGCATCCAAATTCTTATCTACACAAATTCTTTATTTAGTGGTGAATTATCTATCGATTCTTATCACTCTTCCTTCTTTCTATCTTAGAGTATGGCAAATCGGCCTAGTAATTTTGTTTGTGGCGATTTGATCTTATCAAACTTGATTAACTAGTTTTTAATTTCTTTATTTTGATTCTTGATATTGATTGAAACTCCATTTCCTCTTCCTAAACTTTCATAAGCTATCCCTATCACATTCCCACTTCAAATTCGTGCATAACCCTTCAGCTTCCTTAAAACACATCTATAGATCCAATAACTTACTCCAATTACGAATTTTCATCCACTCAACAACTATACCATATCCCAGCACCTCTTTCCATCCACAAAACACCAAAAGAAAATATGCCATCCCATTAATCGATGAAACCAAGGCGATTAATGTAGCACCTTACCAGTATGCACACTTCCAAAAGAACGAGATCAAAAGACAAGTAGAAGAGATGCTACAGCAAGGTATTATCCGACCTAGCACTTCCCTTTTTTCTTCCCTCATTCTATTTCGAGCTTCACATTGATGCATGTCAAGATGGAATAGGTGCTGTCCTCAATTAAGCCGGAAGACCTATTGCATACATGAGCAGAGTCTTAGGGCCCATGAAGAAGGAATGGTCAGTATAGGCCAAGAAGATGTTGGCCATCATCCAAGCAGTCAAGTTATGGCAACCTTACCTTCTTAGGAGGAAATTCCTGATCATTACTGATCAACAACCCTTGAGAAGCCTCATGGAGCAGAAAATTACCACCCCTAAGTAGCAAAAGATCCTTGTCAAATTACTAGGTTATGAGTGTAAAATAATCTACAAGCCTGGCAAGGAAAACAAAATGGCAGATGCATTGTCCAAAAGCAATGGAGGTTAAGCGCTGTGGACAGCATGTGAGCCTAATGACGCATGCCTCACTGCCATTAGCAGAGCTGAGTGGAATGTATGGACAAAAATCAAGGAGGCAATAGAAATTGACCCTCAAAGCCAAGAACTCACAGAAAAGATCAAGAATTTTGACCCTAAGGTTAGTAAATTCACCCTTAAGAATGGATATATTTCGCATAACCAGTAGGTGTATGTACCAAACATACCAAGACTAAGAGGGAAGATCTTGAATCACTTCCACAACTCACAAGAAGGAGGACATTCAGGATGGTTCCATACTTACGTGCGGATCAAGCTATTCTTTTGGTTGGAAGGATTCAAGGTAGAAGTCAAGAAGAAAGACAGCAATTGTGACAGTTGCCAATGTATAAAACCAGAAGATGGCAAGACCAAGGGATTGCTACAACCTTTGTCATTACTCGTACAAGTTTGGGAGTACCATAATGACATCGAGAAGCAACATTTCCCTAATTTTCACCTGGAGGACAAGGTGAGTCTCCAAGAAAGAGGGATTGTTGAGGACCTTAGAAGGCAAAGGCAGCGTGAGTGAATGCGCACGAGGCGCCAAGCAGCGAGAGAGGCAAAAACATGCCAGAATGTGTGCGTAACAAGCCTACACGCAGTAAGCAGTGAAGCACGGCTAGGTTCTGACTCAGTCCTAAGTGATTGCAGAAAATCCAAGCCAAGAAGAAGACCAGCATTGGCAGGACATGCATGAAGCAATCCGAGCAGGAGAAGGAAGTAACGACGTGAAGAACTCCAGCAGCAGCAGGACTTCTTGGCAGGTTTACTTCAGCAAGAGGACCATGCCAAAGAGAAGTCTTGGAGAGGAAGGACATGCCATAGTAGAAGTTCTAATCCAAGAAGGAAACGGCAAGAAGAAGTTCAGCAGCTGTAGGAGAGAAGATAAGATAAGGACAGAAAGACTTAGTCAAAATAGGAATTCAAAAAGGACCGAGAATCCTAATAAGATTAGGAAACAGTGGGATAAGGTCTATCTTGATAATGTTTTAAATGACTTAGAAAAGCTTGTTGACTTAGGAAAACATATCTTAAGTGGATAAGAACTATAAATACAACCCATTATATGTTGGAGGACATATGCTCCGAATTTTGTATTTTTCTCATTCATTAATCAAGCATCAAAGGTTAGCATTCTTGCTTACATTCTTGTTTATATTTTCAGTTATCTTATAAGAGTTGTCTTGATATAACTTGGGCTTAAGACAAGGTTAACAGTTGTCTTCCTTGCTTAAGAGCTTAGGTTGAAGTCAAGAGTTGTCTTCTTCAACCAAGGCAAGTTGTGATATGTTTAAGAGTTGTTTTGCCTATCTAACATATCCTTTTATCATTAATATATCCTGAAGGACAGCTTAGGAGACATAAATATAAGAAAAGAACTCAAGAATCAAATGAGACAGCAAGTTAGGAAGGATTTCAGTAGGCGTGCTGACCCCTAATGTGTAGAAAAGTTGGGGAAAAAAATTGGGACACCAACACTTACGTGCCCGACACCTTTGCCACGTGCGAGGGACAAACATTCGGGATTAACCAAAAAATCCTTGCAGGCTAGGTAGATGCGTCGGACATGTTCAGATGTGCTCAGGATGAACTTCCGAGAGCAGACCGAAACATGCCAGCAGGTGCAGCAGAGGCATTGGGCGTGTTCAGCTATGCATAGGATGAACTTCTAGGAGTGACCAGAACATCCACGCAGGTGCGGCAGAGGTGTCAAGCTCATTTGACAGTGTGTGGGACGAACTTCCAGGAGTGACCGGAATATCCCCTGCGGGCGTGGCAGCGGTATTGGGTACATTGGGCAGTGTGCAGGGATGAACTTTTGGGAGCGACCGGAACAACTTCGCAGGCACAGCATCGGGCACGTTGGTCAGTCTACAGGATGAACTTACGGGAGTAACCAGAACTTCCTTGCGGGCCCGACAGCGGTACCAGACGCATTTGGCAGTGCACGGGATGAATGTCCGGAGAAACCAAAACTTCCCTGCGGGTCGTGGCAGTGGCTTCTGGCGCGTTGGACAGTGCACGGGATGAACTTTTCTGGACTGACTAGAACGTCCCTGTTAGCACGGAAGAAGTGTTGGGCACATTTAGCAGTGCGCAGGACAACTTCTGCGAGTGACCGGAACATCCCTGCAGGCACGGCAAAGGCTTCGGGCATGTTCGGCAGTGCGCGGGATGAACTTTCAGTAGCGACCGAAAAATCCCCGCAGGCTCGGAAGAGGGATTAGACGCATTCAGCAGTGTGCTGGAGAACTTCTGGGAGCCACCGAAACATCCCTGCATGCGCAGCAGAGGTGTCGAGTGCGTTTGAGAGTGTGCGAGATGAATGGGCTTGTAGTGACCAGATAATTTCTCGCGGCTGCGGCAGCTTCATCAGACAAGTTCAGCAGTGCGTGTGATGAACTTGCAGGAGCAACCGGAACATCCCTGAAGGCATGGCAGAGGCTTCGGGCGCATTGGGCAGTCCGCGGGATGAACTTCAGGGAGGTACTAGAATATCCTCTCGGGCACAGTAAAGGCATTGGGCATGTTTGACAGTGTGCGAGACTAACTTCCAGGAGCAACCAGAACATCCCCTCAGGTGCAGTAGAGGTGTTGGGCGCATTTGGCCGTGCATGGGATAAACTTCTGGCAGAGGTGTCTCACATGTTTGGCAGTGCTCACGACGAACTTTCAAGAGTGACTGGAACATCCCAGCAGTGACAAAGGCTCATGCGTGTTTGGCAGTGCAAGGGACAAACTTTCTAGAGCAATCGAATATCCACATGTGCACGGCAGAGGTGTCAGGCTCGTTTGGCAGTGCACTGAATGAACTTTTGTGAGTGACTGGAACATCCCCGCGGGAGCAGCAGTGGCATCGGGCTTGTTGGGCACTGCACAAGATAAACTTCCAGGGAACAACCGCAACTTCCCCATGGGCATGGCAGAGGCTTCAGGCGCTTTGTGCAGTACATGGGACAAGCTTGCAGGAGCAACCAGACATCCTCATGGGTGCGGCAGAGCGTCTGGGGCTGTTGGCAGTGCGTGGGACAAACTTCTAGAAGCGACCGGAACATCCCTGTGGGCACGACAGTGGTAGTGGCCGCATTCGGTGGTGCACGGGATGAAAATCCAGGAGTGACCAAAACTTCCCCACTGGCGCAGCGGAGGCTTCGGGTGCATTGGGCAGTGCACTGTGATGAACTTGCGGGAGCGACCAAAACATCCCCGTGGGCATGCTAGAGGCGTGGGTGCATTCAGTAGTGTGTGGTATGAACATTCGGGACCAACTGAACTTTCCCATTGGCGTGGCAGAGGAATCAGGTGCATTGGGCACTGCACAGGATGAACTTCCGGGAGCAACCAGAACATCCCCACAGCTGCGGCTGGAGGCATCGGGCACGTTTGGGAGTGTGCAAGATGAACTTCTAGGAGCAACCAGAACTTCCCCGCAGGCATGGCAGATGCTTTGGGCGCATTGGTCTATGCATGGGATGAACTTCTACGGGGCGATCACAACATTCCCTGCAGGAGCGGAAGTGACCAGAAGGTCGCCAACGGTGCGGCAGAGGCTTTGCATGTGTTGGGCAGTGTGCAGGACAAACTTCTGGGAGCGATCAGAACATGCCTGTGGGTGCGGCTACGGCATCGGATGTGATCTGCAGTGTGCAGGACTAACTTCCTGGAGCGACCGGAACATCCCCGCAGGCCCTGCAAAGGCGTTGGGCACGTTCAGCTGTTTGCAGTATGAACTTCTGGGAGCAACCTAAACATCCCTGTAGGCCAAGCAGAGTCATCAGACGAGTTCGACAGTGCTCGGGATGAACTTATGAGAGCGATTGGAGAAACCCTGCATGCACGGCAGCAGCTTTGGGTGCACTGGGCTGGAAGGTCACGGGATGAACTTTCGAAAGCAACCGGACACATCCCTGCAGGCGTGGCAGGGTATCGGACATGTTCGGCAGTGCTTGGGACAAACTTCTGGGAGTGACTAGAACATCCCTGCGAGCACGGTACCGGTGTCGGACGTATTCGACAGTGCTCGAGACTAACTTTCGGGAGCGACTGGAACATCATCGCGGGCGCGGCAGAGGCATCGGGCACATTTGGCAGTGTATGGGACAAACTTCCAAGAGCAACTGGATCATCCCTGCGGACACGGCAGCTGTGTTAGACACATTCGGCAGTGCATGGGACAAACTTCCAC
The DNA here is from genome assembly GCA_019650275.1 of Xylocarpus granatum. Taxonomy (NCBI): domain Eukaryota; kingdom Viridiplantae; phylum Streptophyta; class Magnoliopsida; order Sapindales; family Meliaceae; genus Xylocarpus; species Xylocarpus granatum. Next base: position 22,695 of record BNST01001239.1, read on the forward strand.
AAGGTGCCAGTCAGCAAGAGAGGCAGCAACAGGCCAGCATGTGTGCGCAACTAGCCTACACACAGCAAGAAGTGAAGCACGGCTAGGTTCTGACTCAGTCCTAAGTGATAGTGGAAATCCAAGCCAAGAAGAAGACCAGCATTGGCACGACACTCATGAAGCGATCCGAGCAAGAGAAGGAGAGTGACAACGTGAAGAACTCCATTAGCAGCAGGATGTCTTGGCAGGTTTACTTCAGCAAGAGGACCATGCCAAAGAGAAGTCTTTGAAAGGAAGGACGCCACAGCAGAAGTCTAATCCAAGAAGGAACGACAAGAAGAAGTCAGCAGCTGTAGAGAGAAAAAGATAAGGACAGAAAGACTTAGTCAAAGTAGGAATTCTAATCTTAGTAGGAATTCAAGAAAGACCAAGAATCTTGGTAGGATTAGGA